>BDUI01002908.1:92643-112431 GCA_002335545.1 Apodemus speciosus | reverse complement strand
GCGTGCTGCTCTGCTGTCGTGTTTCCACCATGCCTGGCTTCAGCCATTCTGATTCTATTTACTTAGTAATGGTACTGTGGCCTTCTCATCATGTCCCTGCCCAGAAAGCCCTGCTCTCTCTGACCAGCTCCTCACCCTAATTATGACAAAATCTCATTCATCTGTCAAGGCTCTATCCAAATGTCACTATCCCTGTGAAGTCCTTCCTTGACAACTGCCACCCACTTTGCAACCATAGCACTACAGGCTCATGGGGCAGCCTCACCGCACTGGGTTGTGGTACAGTTGCAACACATGGACTGTACCAAAATGACATCTAGTTTTTCTAGGTTCAGGACCAGAAGGCACTTAGCAATAGGGATAGAGGCAAACCCAGCTGTCCTTGTTCCGAGTTCCTGCTTCATATGGTTTTAGAGGGTCTGTGTTAGGAAGCTGGAATGACCAGGAATAGAAGGAAGTATAGGACCTGCTTGGGCAATCAGAAGCCAGTGGCACCCAGATCACAGGCCATACAGGATGAAGTCTCAAGATAGCATCCTTAAAAACAAACAAACAAACAGACAGACAGACAGACAGACAGACAGACAGACAGGAAGACTGGGGTAGGGTGTATACCGTTAATCCCAGCAATGGGGAGGCAGAGACAGGTGGATCTCTRTGAGTTTGAGGCCATCCTACTCTACAGAGAGTTTCAGGACAGCCAGGGCTACACAGAGAAACCCTATCCAGAGAGGGGGGGGAGGGGAGAGGAGAGAGAGCAGGCTATTGATTTTATCTTTGGTCTTTTCTGTTTGTTTTGTTAACAGAGCAGGGACGAAGAAGGCCAGCAGGAATACCAGGCTAGCCCAGCTTGTAATGCCATTGCTGTCAAGGAACGGGGTAAGTTTGGGGAGATTCTTGCTTGGTTTTGTTCTTTGAGACAGGTTCTTGTGGTAGAATTCAAGTTTGCCTCCTGCATGCTGAAATTAAAGGCATGAGCCACCATGGCCAGCCACCCCTGCTTCTGACATTGAACTCAGTAGCCCAGAAATTCCAAAACATTTCCTAATAAAGTGGAAGGTGTCAGAGGAAAGCTAGAAGAGGTGTGGTTCCCTCTTCTGTGGGGCTGAAGAACTATTTTTGGGAAGTACTTTCTCTTTACCTGGGGCATCAGCATCAATATTGAAGGTGCAGAGGCTGGAGCTGGAACTCAGTAAAATACTGAACTCACTTGCACAAAGCCCCAGGGACAATCCCCAGCACCTCCTGAAACCTGTCAAAGTACACACCTTCAATCCTAGAATTCCAATGGTTTACTAAAAACCAAATTAGAGGCTGGCCTGGATTGTATAAAATCATGTCTCAAAAAACAAATTAATGCTGGACAGTGGTGGSGCAYGCCTTTAATCCCAGCACTTGGGAGGCAGAGGCAGGCGGATTTCTGAGTTTGGGGCCAGCCTGGTCTACAGAGTGAGCTCCAGGACAGCCAGGGCTATACAGAGAATCCCTGCTCGAAAAACCAAAACAAACAAACAAACTGAACGTATAGACAGATGCTCTGCCTGGTCTAGGAATGCCCAAAGAGGAATAACCTTCCAGCATTCTGATCTTTTACTCTGAGTAGGGAYATGGAGTGGGATGCAATGATCCAGATGCGGGATGTGAGCTTGTGGATTGTTGGATAAGTTGTGGTTTCCTGTGGGAACATGTCAGCTCTGGTGGATGGCTGAGACTTGAACTGTATAAACATCTCAAGCCTGACTGAAAATACACCAAGGTCAGAATAGAACTTTGCTGAGCAGAGATGAAATTGGAAAGGTCAGAGTAAACATTTTACCTGGCTCTAAATAATTCTTGGTACGTGAGCCTGTCATGTGATCTCTTAGATCAAGGAKTCTGTGGGCCAGCGTCTCCTCCCTGCCTAAGTGTTTTCCTTACAGATGCTACGTTGAGGCATAGCCTGCCAGGGCTGGTTGTCCCTCCACTGCAACATAGCAATCCATCACCACTGAAAGAGCCAGGGGCCAGAGGCTTCTTGGGGTTTCTAAGGTAAGACAGAGTTTTGGCCATCATGCTGAAAAGCAATCTCTGGGTTCAGTTGCTTCACTGAGTCTCGGATGGGGAGAGACTAGAGAAGGAGAGTCTTCCCTGTCATTTCTCACTTGTATCAAAGATAGATAATGGAAATGGAGTTGAGAGCAAGGGCCCTGACTCAAAAGAATGTACTTTTTTTTTTTTTTTTCCTGAGACAAGGTCTCACTATGTAATACTGGCTGGCCTCCTGCCTCTGCCTCCAGAGTGCTGGGATTAAAGTTGTGCACCACCACACCAGGTTCCCTTCTTTTAAGACAGGGTCTCACTTTGTAACCTCGGTGGATTTTGAGCTTGGGCTGCTCTGCTCTCTTCATTTATGCACAGTTCTTTCCACCCTGAGGTGCCCACATAAGGCCTGTTTCACAGATGTTGATTGAACAGAAACATCTTTCTTGAGTCATTCAAATGATTTGGAGTCCAGAATGCTTTCACTCTCCCGTCCAAATCTAGGTGTGTGTTCAGAATCCTTTCTGCAAAGACACTGAGCACATCTTTGTCTAGCTAGAGCTCAGCCATCTTGCTGCAATTCTTTCTCCTTTATTTCCCTCTTCCGGGGATAATCTAATTTGGGTGCCTTCTCAAATGCTGTTTTGGACTTGGGTTTCCATTCCGTGGTTCCCCAGAGCAAATGCCCTGGCTAATGAAGCACTAATGGGAACCAGGGAGAAGGAGTGGCCTCCTCCGTCTCAGACCCCTCTGCTTGCATCCTGCAGTGCTCTCTTCCCGTTCCGGTACTTCTTCAGGAAGAGCAGTCAGTGAGCCTTGCAGGCCCCACAGCATGGGTCCTGGGTCGGCATAGAAAAGATGTCCTCTTGCAGTGACTCCTCCTGAACTATACCATACCTCGCATTGACTCCTCCTGAGCTACCTCCTTTGCTTTCTTTTCTGCTTCTGTTTATTTTGAGACAAGTGTCACTGTATATAGCCCAGGCTGGCTTCAGTCTGTGCCTCGGCTCCCTGTGCACCCCACATGCCATCCTTTCCTCCTAACCCTGGTCATGAGGACAGGGGTGCCAGACCAGGTCCTCATGTGAGTTTATCCTGTTGTTTACCTTTGGTCTTTCCTATCTGAAACACTGGCGAGGTGGTAATTAAGTACATACCACTATTGCAGAGGGCCTGAGTTTGGTCCTCAGTACCCATAAGAAGCAACCTACGGCGACTGTAGCTCCAGCTCTATCAGGATGGCCTGACACCTTCTGGCTTCTGCAGAAACTTCGCACCCCTTGCCCTGCACCCTCATAACTGGAAATGCAAAGCAAAACAAAACAATACTAAGAAGGGCCATCAAGGTGTCTTGATGGGTAAAGCACCTGCAGCCAAACCTGATAACCTGAGTTCAGTCTCCATACATGCACCACAGCTTGGGCATCACACAGAATAAAATGTACTTTTATTAAAAAGTTCAAAATAAATAAGTAAATAAAACACTAAAGAATTCTACTGCCCTAAGGTTTAAGTCTTTTGTCTCTAGTACTTGGGACTCTAATGCCAATAACTGCTCACGGTGGGTCATCGAGTGGTCTTGGTGAGTTAGAGCTTAAGAGAAAACAGAGCTTCCATGGGCCTCCCCAACCTCCAGCCTTGTGTTGTTGATTGGTGAATCACGTGAGAAGTATACCTGCCCTCAGCTCTTATAGTCCTTTACCAGGGGTCAGGGAATAAGGTGTACTGGCCTGAGTCCCACTCCACTATCCCAAAGAAACTATCCCATCCTCATTTTGGCCCCAAAGGATAGTGCCACGAATGTGAAATGCTCCCTAAGGTACCTCAACAGGAACGCAGGCAGCCAGTGCTGGTTAGGGCCCTGGAAAAGGCCAGTACCCGAGCCCTTTCCTCACCCGAGGGCCATATAGAGACCCATCTTGGACTTATGTGACCTCAGAGAACCAAAAGAATAACAGATGGAAATTTAGGAAAACTTGTTTTAGCTTTTTAACTTTTAGTGAAGTCCAATATTAGAATGGGTTACCCTGGTCTTTAAACAGCCATTTGTCTGTCACATGCCACAGGGTTCCTAATGGGAAGCCTCGGTCTAAAGTGCTGGGTTCCTCTGAGTCCCTTTGCTTGGCTGTCTCTACCTTTGGTAGGGAAAAGGAAGAAGTAGGATGCTGGGGGGGTGGGGAGGGCAATCCAGGACCTGGAGCCTGAGCAAGGGACACTAAAGGCAAGCAAGGGTGTAGGGATGGGGGTGAGTAGCCTCCCAAACCCTGTTTACTGCATTTGTCCTATAATCCCAAGCATAACTTCACAGACAGCTGCTGCTGACGGACACAGCTCCAAAGCCTGGAGGGCTGCGTGCCCATGCTGGCTGGGACTGGCTAACACAAGGACCTCTGCTGCCCTTTATATCATCTGGAAAGTGAGAGACAGGATTTGAAGAGCTCTGAGGAGCCCTCAAGCTCTGGCAGCTTCCGAGTGCGTTAGTGGTTAGTGGTCTGAGAGGGGCTGCCTACGATCACCATAGACTTTGGTCCGGGTGCTTCTTCATTCTGCTTCCAGCTAATGCTGTCTAAGGTTTTTGTTATTGTTTGCTTGCTTGTTTTATGGTGCCAAAAATGGATGGAACCCAGAACCCCAAGCTTCCAGGCAAGTGCTCTGCCATGGAACCACACCCACAGCCCTCAACATGTCACATTCTAGTCCCAGGTGTCACTAGCACCATGTATAGACAGTATGATTTGTGAATATGACCTTTAGCAGGGAACTTCTCCTCTATAAGCAGAGTTAGACTCAACGGAGCCACTGAAGTTGGAGGCTTGCTTTTTATGTATTCTGTTTTTATGTAAACTGGTCCTTGCTATTACAGGGACTAGCGAGACTTTCTAGCTCAGAATTCTACTCTGCAGCTGGCCACATGATGAGAAAGCACTCCCAGGACTCTGGGAGACTGCCATGGACCTATCCCTAGTCTGCCACCAAACACAGCTGAGGTGCCCCACTATCAGGGTGCCCTTGACCAAAAGAATCTTCTTCTTGGATGTACCTCCACCGGTGGAGTGTCTCCTTAGCATCCATGAGGCCCTGCACTGGACCCCAGAATAGCACGAACTGAATGACTATGGCTGTTCCTGCCTGTGATTCTGGGACTTAGGAGGTGGAGGCAGGAAGATCAAGGTTGCCTCTGGGATGTATGAGATTGTCTTTTAAGAAAAAAGTTGATTTTTCAGCTCCATTCCTTTGCAATCACTAAAAGGCAGATTGGCAACAGGGCTGAAGGTAGTAGTTTTTTAATAGAGAATGGCTGACCAGGTAAGAATCCTACCCAGGCTCACAGAGGGTGAAGGAAACCCAACTGCCCTCTTGTCACACTAGGCCACTCCTGGGCCTGCCTCCCTCCCTCTAGAATTCAACACTAGACAACAGCCTAATGGGAAAGGGAAGTGTCAGCGGAGACTCTGACACTTCAGCATTCTGAAGAAACCTCAGATCCTGATCTCCAGGTGGGACTGTGCTGAGGCTTCAGGCTAGGAGGGGCCTGAAAGCTGATATCTGGGAGGGCGGGGCTCTGAACCGCCTGCAAATAAAAGCCTGGAGACTGAGCGCCAGTTTGGAGACCAGCAGGAGGCATCCGGAGTCTACCGTTCCTGCTGGCCTGGGAACCAGGAGGGAGGGGTGGTGGGCCAGGGCCTTGTAGGCCAAAGTGGCCCCTGCAGGAGGAATTGGTATGTACCCAGGTGGTGAGGGGCACTCCAGGGGAGAGTCTGCATAGAAGGATGACATACAAATGACTGTTCATACCCTTCCAGAGTAGCCGAGCAGGGAAGCAAACACCCCACGCATTCCTACCAGAGGCAGAGAGGATACATCGCCACCCAGGTACACCCCACCAGGCAGAGGACCCAGAAGCCTGGCTTGCTGGTGGAGATTTCCCTTCCCACCCATGGCACCACGAGTCTTGCTCCTCTGCCTGCTGGGCCTGGCAGTCACTGAAGGGCATGGCCCGGAGGCAGCCATCCCAGGCTGCAACTTGCACCGTGAGTAACTCTGCTTGGAGAGTGGATGGGGAGCAAGAGCAGAGCAGCAGACGGGAAGACAGGTAAGCCGGCCAGCACAGCCTCCACGGGCTGCTCTTGGCTCCTTCCAGCCTTCAACGTGACGGTGCGGAGTGATCGCCACGGCACCTGCCAGGGCTCCCATGTGGCACAGGCATGTGTGGGACACTGTGAGTCTAGTGCTTTCCCTTCCCGGTACTCTGTGCTGGTAGCCAGTGGCTATCGACACAACATCACCTCTGCCTCCCAGTGCTGCACCATCAGCAGCCTAAAGAAGGTAAGGGGTCTGTGCCTGATGGGGCGTGAGGGTGGGGACCGAGGGACCCTGCACCTGATGGGGTGTGAGGGTGGGGACCCAGGGTGGGAAGGAATGGGAACAAACTTGGGTCCTCCGCCAACAGGTGAGGGTGTGGCTGCAGTGCGTGGGGAACCAGCGTGGGGAGCTTGAGATCTTCACTGCCAGGGCCTGCCAGTGTGATATGTGCCGTCTCTCCCGCTACTAGTCCCTGAAGGGCTCCGGTTCCAGTCCTGCCACTGTAATGTCCTAGATCTCTCAAATGAGGGGTTCTGACCCTCTTTAGAGTCTGTGAAGATGGGGTTCGCTTCCTTTCACCTGGCCTTCTCAGAAGTCTCACTGCTACGTTCTCCTTCGCTCCTGTCCTCAATAAAGCAAGCAATGCTTGAGTTTCGCTCTTTATTAAGTCTGCCCCCTAGCCAGGTGAAGGGGGCAGACCATGATTACTGTGACCCCCCCTCACCCCAGGACGATGTGAATCTCTTCTTGCCTGTGCCCTCACCCCTCCCCCTGCCCAATAAATAAAAAGGGGATAAGGAAGTTCAGGGCAAGGGAGAGGAGAGGAGGATGTCCCTGGACAGTATCTTGTTGAGGGTGAGCTGGGCAGAATAAACAGACTGTGCCCCATGATGGGGTGAGGAGGGCCCTGGCCAGGCTGCGTGTCCATGCCCCAGGCCAGGAGCAGGGTAGCCGCCCAGCTGCCACCTGGAGCCTGGCCGTGTAGGGCAGGGGAGGACCCCTGAGGGCAGCTTCCCAGTTGCATACTTGCCCTGGTCTAGTCTTGCCAGAATCTTGCCACAAAGGCCTGAGAGTTCTGCTGCCAAGACTGCCATCTTGCTCTCTTGTCTCCCCCTCCATGAAAGCTGTTCCCATGGGGCTGGCAGGGAGTCCTAGAGCCACTCTGGCAAGGCCACAGGGAGGCGTGGGCCTCACTGGGCCCCTGGGCAGAGGGATGGAGGGGCTGATAGCTCTGGGTTTAGCTTCTCCTGTTCTAGATGTATCTAGCTCTGACCCCCACTAGCAGCCACCTGGGGCGTAGGCCGTGGGACAGGGGCTTCCTTGGCCCCTTGGGTCCCCTGTAGCCGGCGTAGCCGCAGTTCCTCCAAGCCTCGCCATAGCTCCTGCCGCTCCTGGGCCTTCTGCTGCTCCCTGGGGAGAGAGGGTGAGGCAGCTCTTCCTCTTCTGGCTGCCATCTGTCTAACCTCCTTCACTGCCACCCCACTGTAAATTGATTAGGACTGAGAACCCTCAGCTTAGGGAAAAGGAGAGGAAGGGCTGGGCTTTGAGCTGTCCTGACCGAGACATCCATCCAGGGGAGTCAGCAGCCTGTGGGTGTGGGTACTGAAGGCAACGGCTGGGGTGCAGTGGGCAGCTTGCACAGGACAGTCGCAGAAGGAGGCTGAGCACACCGGATGGATCCCTTCGTCCTTCCTGCAGCCTGGGGGTCTCGTCCCTCCCAGTGGCTAGCCTCCAGCCTCTCCCCACCCGGTACTCACTGCTGCTTTTCCAGCCCCCCACCCTCCCAGTACTCACTGCTGCTTTTCCAGCTTGTAGGAGGCTGTGAGCTCATCAAACAGCTTCCCATTCATCTCCATGAAGGTCTTGAGCACGTTGTAGATCAGGGACACGATGGTTCTGACATAGAAGGAGAGGTGCGAGGAGATTCASGAAGCCCCGTTCTGCTTGCGCCTGGCCCCAGAACACCATGTCCCTGCTTTGACCTCCCTTTACCATCCTGACATTTGCTCACGACTAGGGACTGCACTAGCGGCAGTGCCTGTCTCCAAAGGGTAGAAAGTGCGGGCACTCACTGGTTCCAGTGCTCCTTGGACACTTGGTAGAGGGTCCCAAACACCGCAGGCAGCACAGTGTGGCAGTTGTCCTCAATGAGGCTCAGGATGTACTCGTTGTTCCAGAAGTACAGAGCCCGCTCTGCAACCTGGGCAGGGCAAGCAGGAGAGACGGCCTGGGAGTGGCTTTTGGGTGTTTTTTCTCCTTACCCTCAAACCCAGATCCCCTGACCTCCACAGCCCATCCTGAGGGCTTATCTGACCCACTGGAGAAAACAAGTGACGGAGAGAAAAGGCCCTGGCTTTACAGTCTACAAGGGTAGCCCTGACTCCTCCAGAGCCCGCTGCATGTGTGTGGCCTGGCAAGGCATTCAGCTTCTTAGCCTCWGCTGTCTGCTGTGTGAATGGGGTAAGAACACCCATCCCCACCAGCCGTTGTCAGAATGAAAGACGTCTCTGTACTTGAAGGTGTTTTAAAAGTGAAATCCCAGGGCCATCATGAGGAAGAACAAACTTCTACCAGGTTCTGGCTCCTAGGGATGGAGGTGAGTGTATAGGCTAGCATGGGCAACTGAGCCTTCTGGCCAGAAGGCGGGACCAGTAAAGTCCAGAGTCACCAAGAAAAGAGGAGGGGCCAACAGTGCTGCAGCCCACTTGGGGTCAGTTTCCCTGAAGTGTTTACAACTATGAGCTCTTGTTCCTGTCAAATGTTGGCCCATTTTATAGTCATGGAAACCCACTTAGACAAGTGATTCTTAAGTCCTCSCTGCAGCCAGGGAATGCCTATCTGAGGTCTGACCCTAGGACTCATGACCCTGAGGGCATCCTCTCCCTGTTAACAGGCCTCGGGCTGGAAGAGACGCTGAGGGGAGAAGGGGCTCTGTTAGGGTAACCGAGAAGCCTTGCCAAGCTGTGCCCCTGCCCTGGCCCCACCTCCCTTTGTCACATGCCTGGAAATGGGGGCTGGAGACACAGCGAGCCACCTGCTTGAAGAGGGGCTCCTGGATCTTCACAAACTGGGAGGGCTCGATGACATCAAGGATCTCTTCCATCTCCCCCAGGAACATCACCTGGGGAGAGGGCAGGGCAGCAACTCACATTTCCCTCATGTACACACCCGCACGCANCTGCAGCCAGGGAATGCCTATCTGAGGTCTGACCCTAGGACTCATGACCCTGAGGGCATCCTCTCCCTGTTAACAGGCCTCGGGCTGGAAGAGACGCTGAGGGGAGAAGGGGCTCTGTTAGGGTAACCGAGAAGCCTTGCCAAGCTGTGCCCCTGCCCTGGCCCCACCTCCCTTTGTCACATGCCTGGAAATGGGGGCTGGAGACACAGCGAGCCACCTGCTTGAAGAGGGGCTCCTGGATCTTCACAAACTGGGAGGGCTCGATGACATCAAGGATCTCTTCCATCTCCCCCAGGAACATCACCTGGGGAGAGGGCAGGGCAGCAACTCACATTTCCCTCATGTACACACCCGCACGCATGCCTTCTGGAAGCTGGGCCCTCCCCACTACCGTCAGGGTTGTGAGAGCCCCGCATACCTCCTTCTGGGTGCAGGTTTTAGGCCAGTATTTGAGTAGCCCCCGGATAACCTATAGGAGGGGGAAGGAGTCAGACCGGAAGAGGGAGGGGCCCACCTTCCCTCCAAGGCACTCACATGCTCCGTCAAGGTTGCATCCTTCTCCAGGAACTGCACCACACAGTATGCCAGCTGCAGGGCCAGGGTGGAAAGAAGCAGCCAAGGTCAGGAAGGGCCAGGAGCCAAGAACTAGCTGCTGAGGCCAGCGTGCCAGGCTCCTGCTCATTACTGCCTTCRCACTCTTGTTCACTGAGCACTTACTGCTGCTCTGGCCCTACAAGGCACCCAGCTCTGCCTGCTGGAGAGGCACAGGGCTGGCGTGTGAGGTCAGTGTAGAGACTCAGGGGTGAGCCAGGATCTAGGAAGTGTCAATTTGACTTTCTAGCCCCACAGTCAGCCCTGAGTGTCTGTAAAGGCTGCTGCTGCTGCTGCTAGGCCAGGCCTGGGCTCACCTGAGCATGAAAGACAGATAGTGACTTGACAGAGTGCAAGGGGATCAGGACTCGAACGAGGAACTGCTTGTGCTCAGTCTTCAGGGGCAGCGCAAAGCCATTGATGATGCTTTGGAGCGGACAGAAAAGAGGAGCAGGGCTCAGCCAAGCAGGCCCCCAGTCCCTCCTTCCAGAAACCCCAGCTCCAGCCAAGGCCCCAGGAGAATTACCTTCCTAAGATCTCTAAGAGCTCAGCCACACCGTTGAAGTGCTCTAGCTCATAGATGAACCTGCAAGAGAAGAGACGAATCTGGAGGGTGGGAGCTTTGGGACAGGTCCAGCTCTCCATCACCCTTCCTGCCAGCAATCCTGACTCAGCCTGCACAGCTGTCCAACTTTCCCCACAGGAGTGCTCCCTTCCTGGTGCCCCAGACCAGCCCCCATTGAGTCCACACCCACCAGCAAAATGTCTTTCCCAGATCAGCCATCTCAGCCACTGTCAGTCCCAGCTCCGCATTTCTTCCCTGAGACAGCCCCAGCTCACTTCTTCAGGAACCTAGCACACCTTACCCGATGCCCAGCCAGCCACCAGGCACCCAGCCTCGGTCTTTCAACCACCATGCAGTCAGCCAAAGCAACGGCAAACACCTCTACCTTGCACTGTAATTCTCAAAATCCCCCTAGAGGCAGGGCCTATGAAAGCCATTACAGAGATGAAGTTGAGACTCTAGCAAAGGCTACTCACCTCAAAGTTACTAAATGGGGAAGCTAATGGACTCTGAGCTCCTGGAGAACACCGGTCAGGGCCTCGCTAGTTTAGCACTAGAAACAACAGCTAATGTTTCAGAGGCCCCATGTCAGGCCAGGAGCCATGCCAGGTGCTTTGGAGGCCCATCTGACTTCATCTGGAGAATGGCCCCACATTAGCACAGGCAGTGTGCCYACTTCAAGGACTTGCCCAAGTTCACCCAAATACTGGAACCAAACTCAAATATACAGCCATGGTCTCAACTACAAGGTCACAGGGACTCCCTATGTCTAGTGGATATGGTGTTCAGAACATGTTTATAGGAAGAATTTCTCTGGGTCATTCTAGGCCAGGCAGATAAGGACCTAGCTCCTACACCCCTCTGAGCTGCCCTGGTCCCTCTAAAGTACTTAACTTATTCTCTACTGATTTCACAGGCTTCGTATAATCAATACTACATTGCATACCCAGAACTTGATACACAAACAGCTGGGGAAGCCCAGCAGGTCCCTTCTTCCCTGCCTCCCTCCCAGATCTCTGCTGGGCAGGCAGCCCAACGCACCGGAGGAAGATGTGGTTGCACTGTTTGCGGATGTAGGCCCGGAGACCCAGGAACTTGCCGTATACCCGATGCAAGATGGTCTTGAGGTACTCACGTTCCCGGGGGTCCTCGCTGTCAAACAGCTCCAGGAGCTGCAGGACCCAGGGTCAGGGTAAGATAAAGCCAGATGTCAACCCGGTTTTGCCCATCCTATCCCACGTCCCTCAGATAGCCTGTGCCTGCTGTAGGGTGCCACCCAGCCTGGGCTCCCCAAGTCACCATCAGGACAAACTTTTGATCCACGTATCTCTTGGCCACAGAGGGCTGGAAATCTGGACTCTCCAAGAAACGCAGGAAAAACTCATACACCAGCTGTGGGTGGGAGACAGAGCAAAGAGTGAGTTTGGCCACAGCCTTTCCCACTTCCCTTACCCTGCAGCTCTCAGCCAACAGTCGGGGTCTCCCCCAGCCCCCCAACCTACTCTGCAGTGCACACCCTGCTCCCCAGCCCTTCACACCTGCAGATGTGGCCACGAAGGCTCAAGGTTGGGCTCATCTTCTTCAGGGTCAAACTCAGGGTTCTCGCTGGGTGGCAGGGTGCGGAAGATATTTACTGATATCTAGTAGGGGAAGGGGAGGGTTTTGTAAGAATGAGACCATAGAAGCAGAAGTTTTGGGACTCCTCAAAGTTCTCTATATCCCAGGTAGGAAATGAGTCTGTGGCCTTCCTGCCTCAGCCTTTTAAGTAACTAGGATTGCAGGCATGCAACATCAGGCTAAGCACTTATTTCATTTCTTTGTTTCTTTGGTTTTTTGTCTTGATTTTTGTTCGTCAAGAGACAAACAGAACTCTGTGTAACAGAACTCTGGCTGTCCTGGAACTCACTCTGTAGACCAGGCTGGCCTCGAACTCAGAAATCCTCCTGCTTCTGCCTCCCAAGTGCTGGGATTAAAGGCGTGCGCCACCACCGCCCAGCCAAGCACTTTCTAAGAACAGTGAGCACGTGGGGCTTGAACTTGAGGCCTTGCCCCGAGTTTTCTACCAGCCCTCATCCAGCTCTCCTGGACTGACCTACTCCCCAGCAAGCCACTCACTCCTCTGGACAATCTTCATCTAAACACCAAGTTCATGCAAGCCCTACACCAAGGGCTGGAGACCCAAGGGTGGTTTGACACATCCCTACGTGGACGCAATCCAGCAGCAATGGTAAGGTTGAAAGCAGTGACGACCCCAGGCATTCCGAGCCAAAGTGTTTCTGGCCGGACTGTGAGAGAGGGTTTCATAGAATAGCCTGTGCCTGAGTCAGACCTTGGAAGGCAAATGGCCTGGAGGACAGGTACCCTAGGCCAACTCACTCAAGTATAGGGACAACAGGGAGAGGAAATCCTGAGAGGTGTTGGGCAGCAGTGAGGCTCGGTGGAAATGGAGGCACAGCCCCTGAGTCTGAGCTGAAGCGTGTACATTAATTCTTCCCACAGGGGTCCCAGAATTAGACTGCTGGATTCTCTCCCCCGGCTGGGCACAGTGCTTACCATGCGAATGATGTCTGGGTAGACAGGCTCGATGAGGACCCCCCGGGTGCTCCCCACACATTCCACCAGCTCGTTGAGGGCTGCACGTTTCACCTCCTTCCCCTTGAGGTCAGCCACACAGTCCAAGAAGTCAAACATCACCCCGCACTGGGCCAGTTTCCGGCTCAGCAACTCGTGCAACTCAGAAGCTGGTACATCTGGGGAGGGACAGGGGGACAGCCTGGATCAGGCTGCCAGGGCTCCGGATGGGGTGGATCTCCCCATCCCACAGGCTGACTTTCCAGGAAGCTTCAGCTACCCCAAATACAAGGTACTCCGGTACAGCAGTATACAGTTCTAGTCCCGTCCCTCACTCCTGGGAGCCGAGGGAGTAGGAGAGTGGTCCTCTCTTCCCACAAACCCTGGAGAGGCAGGCATGCTCCCCTCCCAACAGGCACTATCCCCCCCCCCACGATAACCCTCTATACATGGATGTATGAGCCAAAAGTAGAAAGCAGAGCAGGTGTGAGGTGGTGGGGGGGCATGTAGTGATCACAGGAAATCGTGCCAAGCACCTACCCCAGGACCTAGGCAGCTGGCCGGACTGATAGTAGGCTCCTGAACCCTAGGCTGTGCCCCACCCTTGGCCCTTGCCTGCCCCTGGCACCACATCCAGATGCCCCACCTCCAGAGATGACAGGCCAGTCAGGCCATGCGTCAGCAGAGGCCTGGAGACTGGGGGGTCAGTTCCAGTGGAGTTCCTAGCCTAAAAGAGTATCCAAACTCTACCTGACAGCTGCTTCTCCCTTGGTCCTCCCCCACCTTGCCTCCTTCTGGGCTCAGGTACCCTGGCAACCAACAACAGCTCACCTTTGAGCAGGGGCAGGGGAGTGAGCTCTTGCTGGCTGCTCTGATAGCGGAACTGAGAAGAGCTGTGCGAGCGACGGGGCCGGGCCCTGCGGAGGGACCGGCGGGAGAAGCCATCCACCTTGTCTGGTGGTGGCACTGGAGACAGCCCTGGGGAGGAGGGGCTTGTGGGGGTGCTCGCAGGGGGCAGCTTCGTCTCCATGGCCAGTGGGGCAGCTYGTCAATCTTTCAGAGCCCAARGGGCTCCTTGTGGGTCTGGAGTAAGCTGAATGAGGAGGCCACACGCACTAACTGGGACCCATCCTGTCCAGTGTATTGGGGAGGGGCGCACAACCACAGTCCTGACCCCCCCAGGGCCTCTGGCAACTGTCCAGTCCTGGGGGGGGCAGGCAAGGTAGAAAAGCAATGGCTCAGGTCTTTCCTGGGGGTCCAGAAGAGTCCAGTCAGGGTTCCCACGCTGACTCTTCTGAGAAGTCAGGTTAGAAAGGTCAGCAGAGAGACACAGAGAGCAGGTCGGCTCTTTCCAAAGACAGCCCCATGCTGCAGTTACCCCCTTACTTCTTTTCCCTCCTTCCCTTGCTAGACCCCAAAACAAGGGTGCAAGCATGCTCCTCCCTTCTTCCAGACCCAAGCTCTAAAGTAGCCCCTCCCCAAATACGGCCTATGGCTTCTACTCAGGATGGGGACTCTGTTTAGCATCCCCAGCTCCTTACAGCAGTGGGACTCTCCAGCTCCACTAAGGTCTCCCGTCCCGGTTCACTCGACCAAAAAATAAAGGCACTGATCTCGTGCACCCCCTCTCAGACCCTAGCATCCCTCCCCATATCCCGCTCCTTCCTGGTCTCCAAACCTCAATGTGGTATTGGGGTACATACTCACTTCTCAGAAACCCAGACTTTGGTCGCCGACCCTAGAGGTTGCCTCGGTGGAGGGGACGAGGGTTCAAGGGTCCTTAGCAGTGGTTCCGCCGCTCGGGGCGCTGGGGCTGGGCGGCGGCGATCCTGGGTTTGCTCCCAGGCTCTGGGGGTGCTGGAGCATGCCCCCAGCTCAGCCCCAAAAGGGGTCGGGAGCTCGGTGGGCTCTGGGCTATGCCCCGGCAACACGCGACCCTCGGCAGATATCTCCGACTCAGATCCGCGCGGTGCAGCGCAGCGGGAGCCCCGGCTCGCTGCGCACCGGCACCCGCCGCCCAGCTGCTCAGGATGACATCAAGTCACCTCCCCCCTCCCGGCCCGCACCTCCCTCCGCTAGGGGGGGCTGCGTCAGGAAGGACTCAGAGCCGCTGGGAAATGTAGTCCCCACCCTGCTTAAAAAGGAAGCGACCGAACCTTTGGAGTAACCGCAGAGCAAGGGGAAGAACTCCGCACTACCGAGAAAAGCGGAGGATTTTAAAACCTGGAAGCAAAGTGGGACAGAGTCCAGCTCAGAACTGGACTCCCGAATTCTGGAAGGAACACTGTAGGGAAAGAAGAGGACTCTGGTGTTGGAACCTGCTGATGCCAGGACTGTGGCAAGACAGAGTCCTAGCATGATGTGCCAGGCCCACAATTTGGTCTGAGCCATCTGTCCTTCAGGCCATTCCCACAGGAGCCTCGTACTCAGCCCAGAATGAGGCTGGACACTTACAAAACCCCTTGAATCCGGCATTGGAGGGGTTAATAGTCTGCTTTGCGTTAGCGCCTGCTGGGAGGGGTGTGGTTCACTAGAGGCTCTTGGGAAATGCAGTCCATTCTCCAGGCCTGCAGTGCCCCTCCTGTCACTTACTGTCTGTGGTGACATCATGGTCTGTAGTTTAAAGGGGACAGCCCTGGGATGCCAAAGCTGGCGGGCAGAAGATGCTATTCTGGAGCTGTCCCCATTCTAAGGCACAGGACCTCCCACCTCCTATGGTCCCAAGATGTGCCCTGGAGAGTAGGGAGTTCATCAAAACCCCATTGCTAGGTATCAAAGGTTTAGCTGTATTCCAAGAGTTTGACATTCTGGCCAAGAGTTCCCAGCCTGCAGTCCTGGGCTCCCTTCATAGTACCTGGACGCCAACACTCTATTCCCTACTGTGACTGTGAGATCTTCACCCCGAAGTTTTACCTAGGTGACAAACTGGTCCTTGCTGAGCAGCAGGAGAGAGAGCAACGAGGTTGGAGGAATTGGGGTGCTTTTTGGCCCCACCCATTTATGGACCCAGGTGATCACTTAGTGCTGCAAAGAAGTCTCTATGCCCAAGAAGTGTCACCTGGACAGCAACAAGCMACCCAGGCCTGTATTGAGAACACTGTCCCGCCAGCCTAGACTCTAGCACCTCAGCCAATGCATGGCCAGAGACCACACTCCCTTTGCTCAGAAATACCAGATTTTCCTGTTTTGTTCTGCTCTTCATCTGCCAGACAGAACAGGAGCCACTAACTACTTGGCCCACCTCCACGGCTCAAACGCAGCTTCCCTCCCCTTACTCTCTAATACTAAGCTGGGGAAGCCAAACTCCAACTCACAGACAGAAGCCAAGCCAGGGGAGTGCCTGGCCCTTGGCGCTATAGTACTCTCCACAGACTCTCTGTGCGGCAATTTTCAGGCCAGGCTGCCCTAAGCCACCTGGCTGTGCCTGACAGGGGCCTAGATGATGCAGGAATAAAACTAATGAAAGGGATTTGTTATTTTTGGTGCTGAGGATGAGATGTGAGGCTTCACATGTGCTGGGAAGAGCTCTACCACTGAGCTGCATCCCTTACCTCAGAAGGAGAATTTAAATTAACTTTCAAACAGACATTGAAAGATAAAGTGTTAAAAAGTCTTTTCTTATTCTTTTTAAACTTGGGATTGGTTGGTTGGTTATTCCTTTGTTTTTGTTTTTTTTTTTTTTTTTNCCTCGAACTCAGAAATCCGCCTGCCTCTGCCTCCCAAGTGCTGGGATTACAGGCATGCGCCACCACGCCCGGCTTATTCCTTTGTTTTTGAGACAGGGTTTCTCTATGAAGCCCTGACTGTCTTGGAACTTACTCTGTAGACCAGGCTGACCCCAAACTCAGATATCCACCTGCCTCTGCCTCCCAAGTGCTGGGATTAAAGGTGTGCGCCACAATGCCCACTTTTTTTTTTTGTTTGTTTGTTTGTTTTTTGCTTTTTGTTTTTTCGAGACAGGGTTTCTCTGTGTAGCCCTGGCTGTCCTGGAACTCACTCTGTAGACCAGGCTGGCCTCCAACTCACAGAGATCTGTGTGTTTCTGCCTCCTGTTCAGGGTGTGGTGTGTCATTACCATGCCCTGCGCACATACTTAAATAGTTTGTGTATTTTGAGCCAGGGTCTCTTTCTGCAGCCCTGACTTCTCCTAGAACTCACTATGTAGGCCAGGCCAGCGTGGAGTCCACAGAGCCTTTCTCTGACTATCAAGTGCTGAGATTAAAGGTACAGGACAACCAGTTTGGTTATTTCCCTCTGTAGCCCAGACTAACCTAAAGCTCACAATAGCCCAGGCAGGCCGATTTACAACCGACCCTCTGTTTCTCTTTCTCAGTTGCTGAGCTTGCAGGTGTGTGCTTCTGCATCTACTGCATTAGTAGTAGTTAATTTTTAAAGTTTATTTATAGTTTATTTATTTATTTATTCTTTTATTTTTTGATAAATGGCCTCAGGTAGCCCAGACTGACTTTAGCTTTTTTTTTTTTTTTAAAGATTTATTTATTGTATTTATGAGTACACTGTAGCTGTCTTCAGACACACCAGAAGAGGGCATTGGATCCCATTACAGATGGTTGTGAGCCACCATGTGGTTGTTGGGAATTGAACTCAGGATCTCTGGAAGAGCAGTCAGTGCTATTAACTGCTGAGCCATCTCTCCAGCTGGCCTTAGCCTCTTTATGTCACAGAGGATAACTTTCTTTCTTCTTATTTTAAGGATTTATTTATTTATTCATTTATTTTATGTACAATGAGGACACCGTCGCTATACAGATGGTTGTGAGCCTCCATGTAGTTGCTGGGGGTTGAATTTTGGACCTCTGTTTGCTCTGGTTGGCCCCTCTCGCTCAGTTCCTGCTTGCTCCAGTCCAAAGATTTTATTTATTATTATTATATGTAAGTACAGTGTAGCTGTCTTCAGACACACGAGAAGAGGGCGTCAGATCTCATTACAGATGGTTGTGAGTCACCATGTGGTTGCTGGGATTTGAACTCAGGACTTTTTGGAGAGCAGTCAGTGCTCTTACCCGCTGAGCCATCTCACTAGGCCCTGAGGATGACTTTCAACTTGATCCTTCTGCCTCCACTTCCCAGTGATGACACATTTGGCATCACCAAGCACAAGTTGTGCTGGGGATCAAACCCAGGGCCTTGTGCATGCTGAGCAAGTGCTCTACCCACTGAGCTGCACTCCTAGTCCTGGTTCTGTCCAGTTGTTACTATTGTTAAACACACAGTTGACGAGTATATGACTACTCAAGCCCGCCAGGACAAATACATCTCTTGATTCACTCCATAAACATTTTCAAAATGGCTACTGCACAAGTCTGTCTCTTTGAACGGGGCCTCACAAAATTTCTCACTTTTCTTGGAGGCTCTCTAAAGACCCTACTATGTAATGAGCTGCCATGATGCCTTTGTAACAGAAAGGTGGAGGGTGTGAACATAAAAGGTGAATCCAGGACACAGCTCAGTCGGAGTGTGTGTTTAGTATGTACAAGGACCTGGGTTCATTCCCCAGTACTGCTAAAAACAAAACAAAACAAAAACCCAGACAATGACAAATAACAAACAAATGAACAGTTAAAAATAAGTAGAATCTCCTGTTGGGCCTGATATAGCATGCCTGAAGCTTCAGCATAGGATTAGGAGTTCAAGGGCAGCCTTGGCTACAGTTTTTGAGCAGCCCAAACTGTCAGACCTGATCTTGAAGCTCAGAGATTAATAATTTGTATTTGGCTTTGGACCCCAGGACAAGGAACTGGTATTTTACATACCAAGGCAGGCCTGGCCTCTCGGTTCTCCCAGCATCCCTCAGTCCTTCCTGTTCTCCCAGCATCCCTCAGTCCTTCCTGGCATGGCCGCCCTCAACCTTGACCTTCGCAGTCCAGAGGCTAGGCTGCTCTTCCCCAGAGGCTCTTGCCTATAGAATCCAGACATTTTGGTCTCTCTCTTCTTCTTTTCTCTGTACTCTCTCCCCCTTACCCCTTCCCCAGCCCCTTGGTGGCTCCCCTGGCCTCAATTCTCATTCTTGGGGTAAGTGCAGCTGCCCAATAAATCTGCCTTTAATCTAATCTACTCTGGCTTGAATCAACTCTTTTCATTGGCAGCGAGGAGTAACTTATCACTTACCAAGAGCTGAGAAGAAGCCAAAGCTCCATCCGAAGCCAGGATTTTTGCTTATGCCTACCTCTACAGTTTGTTTGTTTTTAAGAAAGGGTCTCTYGGAGCTGGAGAGATGGTTCAGTGGTTAAGAGCACTGACTGCTCTTCCAGAGGTCCTGAGTTCAAATCCCAGCAACCACATGGTGACTCACAACCATCTATAATGAGATTTGAAGCCCTCTTCTGGTGTGTCTGAAGACAGCTACAGTGTACTTATATATAATAAATAAACAAATCTAAAAAAAAAAAACAAACAAAATTTAAGAAAAGGTCTTTCAGGGCTGGAGAGATGGCTTAGCGGTTAGGAACACTGACTGCTTTTCCAGAGGTCCTGAGTTCAATTCCCCACAACCACACGCTGACTTACAACCATCTGTAAAGTGATCAGATGCCTTCTTCTGGTGTGTCTRAAGACAGCTACAGTACTTATACACACAAAATAAATAATTCTTTTCTTTTTTCTTTTTTTGGTTTTTTTTTTCGAGACAGGGTTTCTCTATGTAGCCCTGGCTGTCCTGGAACTCACTCCATAGACCAGGCTGGCCTTGAACTCAGAAATCTGCCTGCCTCTGCCTCCCAAGTGTTGGGATTGAAGGTGTGTGCCACCATGCCCGGCTTCT
>BDUI01002908.1:66437-91112 GCA_002335545.1 Apodemus speciosus | reverse complement strand
AGGGTCTCTTTGAGTCGGGTGTGGTGGTGTCATAGGCAGGTAAGCTGAGGCCAGCCTGGTCTACAAAGTTACAAAGTGTGATCCAGAACAGCCAGGCCTGTGACACACACAGAGGAATCCTATCTTTGAAAACCAGAAAGAAAAAGAGAGAAGAAGAAGAAGAAGAAGAAGAAGAAGAAGAAGAAGAAGAAGAAGAAGAAGAAGAAGAAGAAAGGAAGGAAGGAAGGAAGAAAAAGAGAGGAAGGAAGGGAGATCTCCCCTAGCCCACCCAGGAAGTGACTGTGTAGTGGAGGATGACCTTAAGTTTCTGATTCTCTTGCCCCCATCTCTCAAACTCTGGGATCGCAGGGTTGCACCACTGCACACTCAGTTCACGCAGTGGTGGGGACTGGATCCAGGGAGGGCTGCTTGCTTGCTGGGCAGGTCCTGTGCCAACTGAGTTTAGTCTGCAGCCCACCCCCATGCCCTACAGCCCTCCCTGAGGCAGGCTAATCACACCGGACTCCTCCGAGCTGACCTAACTCCGCATCGAAACTAAACTCGACGCAGTCGCCCAGTGTCGGCACAGCCCCCATTATGGAGAGAGTTTGGTGGCCAACTGTATAGAACAGTGGAGGGCAGACTCACTCTGGACATGAGAGGAAAGCAGACATTCCAGGCTTCGTCGGCTTCTACCTTAACCTCATTCCTGAGCTCCGCCACTGTATCCGGAGAGCAGCCCTAGACTACATTTAGCAAGGGAGCTTCCCTGGGCCCCACTAACAGTGTATGGGCACTGAAGTGACTTTCGAGAGACTTTGATGTCATAAACTGTTATTTGTTATTCTTTCCATAGGCCCCCAGCCGTTTAAGAAGAGAAAGAGGCGGGAGCATCACCTGCTCTGATGGTGAGTTCCGCACCTGCTGGGGAGGTACAGACAAGCTTCAAAACAACAAAAGCAAAAGCTTCAAAGTCACTATTAGCTGCCAGGCTGTAGGAAACAGGAGATCCCAGCTTATGGGAAGTTGAATTATTGATTTTAGGATTAGAGATAAGAAAAGCCATTATTTCAGAGAGGGCCCCTACAGGCCGCAGAAGGGAGGGACTCTTAATCTCCTGCTGTGCATTCCTTAGATAGGAGTGGAAGAGGGAAAAAGACCTTCCTGAAGATGGGCTAAACAACCTTCATAATCCTATTTTCTACCTCTTAAATTGGGAACAATAGCAAACAGAATGAGAATGAGGACATGACCACTCCAAAGTATGATTGAGGAGAAGGCAAAGCTTCCTTGTGGATATGAGGAAGGGTACAGCCAGAGGCATCTTGAGTCCAGAGCAGGGAGGGAGACAGACGGACAGACAGATACATACACAGCGGGGGAGAGGGAAGACAGAAAAAGCAAAGGGGGCAAAGGAGTGAAACTCCAGGGCTGGAGAGGTTTAGGGGACAGGGTATGCCAGCCAGGATGACTCTACCATGTACTTATGAGTTGGGACTGAGGGAGACCAAGAGGTTAGCATGGACCGCCATAGATAGACCGTAGGCACAAAGGCTTACGCGGATGGAAGAGCCTTAGCCCCTTTACCAGAGATAAGGAGAATGGCTCCTTAGCAAGTAGGAACTATCATTCCCATCCCACCCGGCATGACCGGTTTCTCCGTGTAACCTTGGCTGTCCTGGAACTCGCTCTGTAGACTAGGCTAGTCTGGAACTCAGAGACTCTGGGGAAAAGAATTTCTTGGGGACCTAACAGAATTTTAAAAAGAAAAACCTGTGTGTGTATGTGTGTGAATACATTTCTTCAATCCTAGATTTTAGAAGCAGAGGTAGATGCTTCTCTGATTTCAAGGATAGCCTGGTCTATAGAGAGTTCCAGGACAGCTAGAGCTACACAGAGAAACTTTGTCTTGGAAAAAACAAACAAACAAACAAACAAACAAACAAAAAACAAAAACAACAAAAAAAAAGAAAAAGAAAAAAGAAAGACCAAGAAGGAGGAGGAGGAAGAAAGAAAAAAAGAAAAGTGGAAACAAATACTGCCTCTCTAGGGAGTTGTCGACAAGAATGGATAAGATAAGCAGCTAAGCGGGAGAGGGGATAGAAGGTTAGTGGAGGCGAGGCGTACCGGCGAAGGGGGAATAACATTTTAAATGTAAATAGAGAAAATAACAAATAAAAAAGACTGAAAAAAAGATAAGCGGTTAAAAAAAGTTTTATAGGGTTGGGAGTGGTGGTGCAGGCAAGCCTTAAATTTCATTTCTAGGGTGGCAGAGGCAGGAGGATCCCTTTGAGTTCGAGGCCAGCGTGGTCTACAGTTTCAGAATTCAGAAAAGCTTGGCTCAAAAAATAAGTTTTATAAAATGCGAATATGTATTAGTTGCCAAAATGCAGACTGCACAACTCGCACTGACTTTACTCCTCTGATAATAGGTCTACAAAGTTAGGTGGCTCACTGTCCCTTTAAATTCTTCCCAATCACCTAAAGAAGGCGGACAAATCGGCACATGCGCACTCTTCCTGGCCCGGACTGTCGCCCTATGGTTACAGCCTTCCCGCAGTTTGTACCAAGGAGGTTAAAGGTCCTCCCACTCAGAACTCACGCGCAAGCGTAAACTACGACTGGGAGCATTTCATCTCTCACAGAGCCCAGTCCCTTTTTCGCTCCTCAAGGCTCCGCCTCCCACGGCCAATCAGTGGGCCTCGCCCTTCGCAATGACCAATGGCAGTGAGCGTGGGGGCGTGGTTGGGCCTCCAGGGGCGCGGCCTGGCGCTGAGAGAAGCGGCGGGGCGAACCGGGGGCTCTAGTGAACAGCACAGCCGGACGGAGATCGCCGGCTGTCGGCCGGCGGAAGGGGCCCGGGCCCGGCGGTCCCCGAGATGTCACGATGGCTGTGGCCATGGTCGAACTGTGTGAAAGAGCGTGTCTGCCGCTACTTGCTACAGCACTACTTGGGTCACTTCTTTCAGGAGCACCTCAGCCTGGACCAGCTCAGCCTGGATCTGTACAAGGGCAGCGTTGCCCTGCGAGATATTCACCTGGAAACCTGGGTGAGGAGGCACAGCAGAGGTGGGATAGTGCGGAGAGGGAGCACGGGCCACCGAAGGGTCCTCACGGAAGGTTTGGGCTGGAGGACAGGCACTGTGTTTGGAGAGGCCAGTGGGTCTCGACCGCCTCCGCCAGGGCCCCTGGCTGGACCTTCACCTCTTAACCAAAATCTAGGAGAGGAGTCCCTTTCTTCACCTCTCTAGGGGAGAGACAGACTAAGAAGTGAGGTGTTCCTTGCCAAAAGGATGCCACCATCATCATACGGAGTTTGGGGGAGCTGTTTGGGGAAGGGGGTTCCCGGGAGTTAGGGGAGCAGAGAGCCGTTGTGGGGAGCCGGGCAGTGACAAGAGTTGGAACTGGGGTAGTTAGCCAGGGGAGGCTTTGGGGGTGTTAAGAGCCCTGCCAGGGGCACCTGTAGAAAGATGTGTCCTGACCTCCTCGCCCCGGCAATCCTGGCCATAAGGGGTGGAGATCGCCCCCGGATGTGGATGTCAACAACAGCGTCATTGCCTACTGTGTTGATCCACACCTCGTGTGACTGTTGCTGCTCTCTACTTCCTGCTTTTGGGAGAGTGGGAGGAGCCTAGCTTGTGTTTARGGAGGGACTTGATCTCTGACATCTCTACCTGGAGGGCAGCCCTCCAGGAAAGGTGTAGAGGTTTAGCTTCGGGCTAGCTGGGGTGGGGGATGGGGGAAGCTGGGAGCTGATGCTTAGGAGGTCTGAAGCCCAGGGTATGGAGTCCGGCAGGAGGCTGGGGGTGGCAARCGAGGGGCACTGACTCACAGCTGATGACTGGGAGTGGTGAAGGAGCCACCAATTAGAGGATCCAGTTTAGGGCTGGCATGGGGTCATCCTAGCTCCAGAGCAGTAGAATGGGCATGAGGCAGGGCTTTCTCTATTTATTCTAGGTGGCCTCTGGGTCTGCAGCTTCACTTAGAAAGAACTAGGGGTGAGCCATGCCTTCGGGTACAAATATGGTTGAAGAGATGGTGACATCTGCTAGTGGCCTGGTACAGGTGTCTGACCTTGGCCTCTTAGGCCGCTCAGAAAACTATCCAGCAGCTGGGTGTCCCCTCTTTTGCTTTCAGCCAGAATGCCTTCCCATTCCACTCTTGTTCCTTTTTTGGGGAGTCCAGGGCACTGGCTGTGTTCTAGCCTCTCCCCTGACTAATGGCACCTCACTCAAGCCCCACCCCCACCCCCAGCTCCTCACTCTGCAGCCCTACCTTGAAGGCATTCAAAGCAACTACATGGTCCAAGGTTAAGTTGAGCCCTGGGTCCCAGCCCCAGTTTTCCTAGTACCTGGAGTGACTAAGACAAGTGCCTCAGTTTCCCCATCTGTGGATGAGGAATCTTGACTCCACCTCTGCTTGCTCTTGGCTGTGTTTGTTTATTCATGGGCCCCGCAGATGTTTACTGAGTACTGCCTGGAGCACCTGGGTTCATGGGGGAGGACCAGTGACTCATGGCCTTAGGCAATCCGGGGCAGACCTGGACACCACCACACGACCCCAGCACAGGCATCCCCATCCTGTCTTGAATGGAGGTAGCTCTGCTGTTCTAGGACTGGGGTCATGTGGCCTTGGGTCACCCCTTTCCCGGACAGGACACTCTCGAAGTCTTTGCCTGCCTAGGGTGAGCACGCATTGCTCGCTGGTCTTGACTGGGTCTCTCCACTCGTTCTCATGCCTGAAATGGGGCCACCATCCTGTTCCCTCTGCCCGGCTCCTTCCTCTTCACTCTGGCTCATCCGTGCTGTGCTGCTGGGTTACGTGCAGGCTCACTCTGCTCGCCCCTTCCTGGTACCGGATGACTGTCAGAGCCTGGCATTCTGGTGGGGTGAAGGCATTTACTATCTGTCCCTGCAGCATGTGGTCGGTGCTCGGAATCTCATATCATGTAGCTCAGGTTGGCCTCTAGCTCAAAATACACAACTTAGACCTGATCTTCTGGCCTTTGCCTCTCTAGTGCTAGGATTACAGGTGAGCCTCACCACATCCAGTCGTACTCTGATGGAGATGGAACCCAGGGCTTAGTGTGTGTTAGGCAAGCACTCAACCAACTGTATACCAGGCTGGCCTAGATCTTGAGACAATCCACCTACCTCTACTTCCTGCGTACTGGGACTAAAGGCATGCAGGCCACCACACCTGGCAGTAAATAGAGTTTTGGACCAAACATAAGAAGGGAACTGTTTAGCTTGCCCAAAGGGCTGAGCACTGTTTGGTGAGGTGGAAACAGGTCAGGGCCTAAGGGAAGGACTTGCAAGTAGTAGCAGAAAGAAGGATGACCACGCCAAGGGTGCTCTCTCCCAGACAGTGGTGTGTGACAGGTAGCACATAGACAGGTAGACTGCGGCAGGTAGCCATATTTGGAGTCTGGGTGAGCTGATTTACCTTGCCTCTTACCCAGTCGGTGAACGAGGTTTTGAGGTCAGTGGAGTCACCACTGGAACTGGTGGAAGGCTTCGTGAGCTCCATCGAGGTGGCTGTCCCCTGGGCTGCACTTCTCACTGACCACTGCACTGTGTGTGTGTCCGGCCTTCAGCTTACCCTGCAGCCCCGCCAGGGTTCAGGTGAGAGCAGGGTAAGACCACGGGCGGGGCAGTTGCTGGGGCTGGACCCAGGAGGGTCGGGACCATTTTATCCTGACTCCTTGCTTTTCCCCCAGGACCAGGGGCTGCGGACTCTCAGAGTTGGGCCTCATGCATGACCACAAGCCTGCAGCTGGCTCAAGAGTGCCTTCGGGAAGGGTTGCCAGAACACTCAGAACCGCCACAGCCCCTGGAGGGGCTGGAAATGTTTGCACAGACCATCGAGACTGGTGAGCAGGCCCCTACTGATAGACTGTTCTGGGCCTCCTGTCTACAGGGCAGGGAGCTAAGATAGTATGGTGACCACCTTCCTACCCAGACCGGCAGGAGCTTGCCTTGCTTCCCAGTGCCCGCCTAACTCTAGACACTCTCCCCCAGTGCTCCGGAGGATCAAGGTGACCTTCCTGAACACTGTTGTGAGGGTGGAGCATGCACTGGGTGAGGAGGACCAGCGTGTGGCTGTGGAGGTCCGAGTGCAGAGGTGAGGCGGACAGGGGAACAGCAGGAGACATGCATGCCTCTACCCCGTCCTGGCCAATTCCTAGGAATGGACAGGCTCCACTGTGGTTGGGCATTGGTGAGATTTGGGAAGTGGGTTGTTGGGAGCCTGCACTCTGTATAGACATCAAATCACTCAGATTGTAAAAACTTGGGGACTCAGAGAACCAAAGGCTAGTTGAGCCTCCAAGATGGAAGCCAGGTTCCTCGGTCCCACGTTGCTAGGACAGCTTTAAAGAGGGGCTTCTAGCCTGGGGTTGTCTGGACAAGGCCGGGCCCTTCACTCTCCAGACTGGAGTTCTGTGACGAAGCAGTGCGGGACCCCAGCCAGGCCCCACCTGTGGACGTGCACCAGCTCCCCGCCTTCCTGCACAAGCTCCTGCAGCTGAGTGGCGTCTGCCTGTTCTTTGAGGAGCTGCCCTCCCAGGTGGMCCCGCCACAGCCRCCTTTGCAGATCGGCAGCTGCACAGGGTACATGGAGCTCGTGGTGAAGAGGAAGCAGAACGAGGCCTTTCCGGGCCCCAGGGTGAGTCYCRGAATTAAGAATTTGATCCATGGGGCTGGAGAGAWGGCTCAGTRGTTTAGAGCACYGGCTGCTCTTTCAGACGTCCTGAGTTCAATTCCCAGCAAGCACATGGTGGCTCACAACCATCTGTAATGGGATCCTATGCCCTCTTGTGTGTCTGAGGACAGCTACAGTGTACAAAATAAGTAAATAAGTCTAAGAAATAAAATGATAAAATAAATCTTGAAAGAAAGAAAGAGAAAAAGAAAGAAAGAAAGAAGTAAGTMAGTCTGACCCATGCTGGGTCTATTCCCAGAAGTTGACTGACACTGGCCCATGTCGGGGAGACTGGGAATGGCTGACCACGCCTATAAGCCCAGCATTGGCAACCTAACAGAAGGCTGCCTTCAGTTCAACTCTAGCCTAGGCTACAGAGTAATTCCGGTTTTTACAGTGAAGATTGCTATCTTCTTGGCAACTGCTAAAACAGACTCTGAAAGATCAAGTTGGCCAAGACCATTCAACTGCTTTGTAGCAAGTTTAGCATYACAGCCAGTGTCCCCAGAGTCCAGGCAGGTGGGTTGCCATTCTCCGGCTGGGTGGCATATAAAGGCTCCATGGCTGTCCACTTGGTCCCCAGTTGGAGGTATCAGGACAACTGGGATCCCTGCACCTGCTCTTGACCCCGCATCAGCTCCAGCTGCTCCAGAAACTGCTCAGTGCCATCAACCTTGCAGGTGAGGCTGCTGGGCACTGGGGAGCCGACAACCSAGCTAGTGACAGCCAGGCAGGCTGGACTGAAGCGTCTCTCCCGCAGGCCCGGGAGGCCTGGCCGACAGGCTGGACAGGRGCCGCCCGCTGGGYGCTGAGGACTTGTGGCTCATTGAGCAAGATCTGAACCGGCAGCTGCAGGCGGGTGCTGTGTCTGAGTCCCTCAGCCTGCACCCCATCACCARCCCCCTCAATTTGGACAGCACAGGTGAGTGCCAGGCCCTTTCAAATTGAAGGGGCATTTGTGTCAGTGCCAAAGCTGAGGGGCCCAAACCTGTCTGTTTCTGACTGCCCCTCACCTCACCCCCAGACCTCTTCTTCTCCATGGCTGGCCTCACGAGCAGTGTGACCTCGGCCGTCTCTGAGCTCTCCGTGTACAGTGTAGACCTGGGCTCCTCTGTTCACAGCAACATGCCCTTCCACCGACCCTCAACCCCCACCCACTCAGGAGGTAAGTCACTGACTCTCAGGGATGTTTATTTCAGGGCAAGGAGGGTGGAAGGAACCTCAGGACAGTGGCTGGGTGTAAGTGGAGTGCCTGTAGACCCACCATCAGCGGGCTCCCCAGGGTCCCGACTGAGCAGTGGAAGCTGGTGAGGCAACACAACGCACASTCCAGGTTTCTTAGTGAGGGCTTTTGGAACTCAGGTCCCCTTTCTACAGAACAAGCCCAGGAAGGCCGGGCCATATGTTTTCCTCAGTAGGCGAGCGTGTAGGTCAGAGGCTGTGTGAATGCTTCATCTTACCAACGCATCCTTCCAGTGTCTTCAGAGGATTGAACTGAGCCTCGTCCCAGGGTCTGGCACACGAGGAATTTGGTGTCATCCTGATGAACTTACCTTCCAGACCCAACAACAGATTTAGCATCCCACAGCCCAGTTTAGCCAGACTTTAGTATTTCGTCTCCTTTAAAACAAAAACAAAAAACTTTATAGTTTTTTTTTAAGACAGGGTTTCTCTGTGTAGCCCTGGCTGTCCTAGAATTYATTCTGTAGGCCAGGCTGGCCTGGAGATGTGCCTGTCTCTGCCTCCCAAGTGCTGGCATTAAAGGCGTTGCTACTAYGCCTAGCCTAGGCAGGGTTTCTTCAACTCCTGCTCAGTGGCCAACTGTGACTCCAGTAAGATCCCAAGGAGCCGCTGTTGAAGCCTCTGTCCCCCTCAGGCAAGCCGGCCCCAACTCCCCTTCCGGACACCTCGCGCCCTGACTCACTGGTGAAGATGACCTTGGGAGGTGTGAGCCTGACCTTGCTTCAGACAGCTTCCCCGTCTTCAGGACCGCCTGACCTCACCACCCACTTTTTTGCTGAGTTCGATGCTGCCAAAGATGGGCCAGTCGGCTCCCGGGACTTCTCCCACCTCCGCCCACGCTTCCAGAGGGCCTGCCCTTGTAGCCATGTCCGGTACACACCACAGCCCGGGCCAGGGACTTACAAGGAATCCTCGGAGCCCACCCCCCACCCCCTGAAGCTGGTGTTCTTGCCCACAGATTAACAGGTACAGCCGTGCAGCTGTCCTGGGAGCTGCGCACGGGCGGCCACAGCCGGAGGACAAGCAGCACAGAAGTGCACTTCGGACAGCTGGAGGTGCTCGAGTGCTTGTGGCCCAGGGCCGCCTCTGAGCCTGAGTACACAGAGGTGAGGGCAGAGCAAGGGCCTAGGGTCAGGCGGGTCCCGTCAGAGCCAGCTTGTGACCTTGTGACCTTGTGCGTCCCTGCAGATCCTGGGTTTCCCCAGTCACTCTGGCTCTGAAGCCTCAGCTCGACCCTGCGCCCATCTGCGCCACACACAAACCTTTCGCCGGGTGCTCAGGGTAAGCCTGGGTGCTGGCTGCTCTTGCCAGGCTGCACCTCCCTCAGGGGCTCTTGCATATCTGTCCCCATTCTGACCTTGCTATTATTGTGGCCTGATTTCCCTTTCCCTGCCTCTGTTGAACGCTAAGGTTGACAAAGCCACGTGCTGGTGGCTTTTGTCGTATGTGCCAGCATGATGTGGGTGTGGTAGCGCAGGCCTCGTGGGCCCAGCATGATGTGGGTGTGGTAGCGCAGGCCTCGTGGGCCCAGCATGGGAAGCTGAGGCTGGAAGAAGACAAGCTCAAGGTCTGCCTGAGCTGCAGAACGAGTTCAAGGCCAGTCAGCCAACTTAAGTCGGTTTAACGATTCCTGTATATAAAGGAATAAAAAGTAATAAAGGAGCTGGGGCAGTGGTACTGTGGTCCCTGACACTCCAGGCTGTTTAAAGTCCTTTGTGTCACAGCCCTGCTGTGGCTCCTAACCCAGCTCCTCTCCCACCACTGGGAAGCCTGAGAGCTTTGGTTCATGGAAGCTGGTTCCTACCCTGGCCTCACTCACCCTTGCTGACCAACTCACATTATTCCAAACCAGAGCCGGTCCCGGCGCTCCACTGCCTGCCATTGTCACTCAGAACTGTCCCTGGACCTGGCCGACTTCCAAGCTGATGTGGAGCTGGGGTCCCTGGACCGCCTTGCTGCCTTGCTCCGTCAAATCACCACACCCTCTGAGCCACCTGCCGGCCTACTAGTGAGATGCCCTGCTGTTCTGTGCTGGGGTGGGGAGCAGGCACGGAAGCTCTGCCAGCCCCCCGTGGCAGCTCTGACCCCCAGCGCTTCCACAGACAGAGCCCCCACAGGCCACTGAGCAGCAGACAGTGTTTCGTCTCTCAGCACCCCGGGCCACCCTGAGGCTTCGCTTCCCCATCCCAGACCTACGGCCTGAACGGGACCCCTGGGCTGGCCAGGCTGTGCGGGCTGAGCAGCTGAGACTGGAGCTGAGTGAGCCCCAGTTCCTCTCAGAGCTCAACAGCGGGCCTGGCCCTCCAGCTCCCACCCGCTTGGAACTCACTTGCTCAGACCTGCAAGGTAATCTTGTGCAGGGAATAGCTGGGGCGGGCCCAGGACAGGCGAAGAGGCCTTTTTATCCCAAGGACACTGATGTGACCCTGGGTGAGTGATGGTGAGGAAAAGGGAAGAGGCAGCCGTGAGGCCCTGTCCTTTCTGTCCCCTCCAGGAATCTATGAAGATGGAGAGAAGCCACCAGTCCCCTGCCTGCGGGTCTCCAAAGCTCTGGATCCCAGGAGCACTGAGACCAAGTACTTTCTACCTCAGTAAGTGGAATGCTAGAAGGGGCGGCTGGAGAGGAGAGATCTACTGGTGTTGGTGGCCGGGCACCAATAGGCCTGTGTCTTGGCAGGGTAGTGGTGACCCTGAATCCCCAGTCCGGTGGCGTACAGTGGGAAGCAGCCTCTGAGAAAGGCCGGGACCTAGAGCTGTCCACCGAGAGTCCGTGTGAGCTGCAGCAGCCTGAGCCCTCGCCCTTCTCCTCCAAGCGGACCATGTACGAGACCGAGGAAGTAAGGCCCCGGCTTTCCCACTGTGGCACCATTCGTGGGACTGGGCTGTGGCAAGGGGCCCGGGGGACGGAGAGAAGGCCACAGGCAAAGGCCCTCAGTACCAAGATCGGGGTCTTGGCCACATCTACACCTAACGCGGCGGCATACATGGGTCTCAGGATCCTTCTCTGAAGCTCACGAATGCAGGGCTGAGAGTGAGGCAGTGAATGGCCGGGCGCAGGACACCTGGGGTCCTAGACATGCTCCACTCCCTGGAGGCTTGTGTGTTTCCTCCTCAAATTGCTGTCTTGAAGGCTATTGTGAAGATTACAGGGATTCACATTCATGAAGTCTTTAGGGTAGGGAGGGGATTCTTGTGTACTCTGTCCCAGATAGACATGATGGATGGATGGATGGATGGATGGATGGATGGATGGATGGATGGATACCAAAATCTTCAATTCTGAAGCCAGAAACAGGCCGAGCTGACCTTTCTCATCTGTCTAGATGGTGATCCCTGGAGACCCTGAGGAGATGAGGACATTCCAGAGCCGGACACTGGCACTGTCCCGCTGTACCCTGGATGTGATCATGCCCAGTGCCCACATCTTCCTGCCCAGCAAGGAGGTCTACGAAAGCATCTACAACAGGTGGAGACATGGGGCTGGGCTGAGCCGGCCCGGGCCGGGCTGGAGGTGCTGTCCTCTGACCTCGGCTGTTGCTGCTCTCCTGTCAGGATCAACAGTGACCTGCTCATGTGGGAGCCTGCAGACCTGCTTCTCACATCCACCCCTGCTGCTCGGCCGCCTGGCTCTTCAGGGTTCAAGATGTGCAAGTCAGCCTTCAAGCTAGGTATGAAAAGCACATGGGCTGGACGGGACGGGGCAGTGCAGGCCTGGTGGGCGGGGCCTTCCCTCCACATCTGCCCACCCAGCCACCTTGTTCACTCAGACTCGGATTCGGATGAAGAAGACACCCAGTTCTTCTCCATGGCGTCGGGTGTCCCCCAGACTCCTGCCCCAGAACCTTCCCGTCACTCCCAGAGTACCTTCTCCACACTGGTGACAGTGCTGAAGGGTCGGATCACTGCGCTCTGTGAGGCTAAGGTGAGGCAGCCCAGAGCAGGGGAGCTTCCCACTCCAGAGTTCCTTTTGTAGAGCCACCCAAGCCTGCCAGCTTCAGGTTAGGAGCCAGGAGAGCAGAAAGCTTAAAGGGCCAGCCAGCAGCACCCATTGTCACAGTCTGCCTCCCCGCTCGGACTGCCCGTCAACCCCCACAGCTCTCAGCCGCGGCCCAGCCTTTTCTCTGTCAAGCACGAGGGCTCCCAGTGTAGCTGGGTCCTTCCCCTCCAGTAAGAAGCACATGGTGCAGACCTCCGGTGATATCTGGAAGGGACTGCGGCTGCCTCAGACCAGGTTAAGGTGTCAGGGATGCTGGACACAGCGGGGAAACTGAGCCCCGTGCACATCTGCAGGATGAGACAGGGAAGCGGCTGGATGTCACTCACGGGGAGCTGGTCCTAGATGTGGAGCAAGGCACCATCTTCAGCGTCGCCCAGTACCGCGGCCAACCAGGGCTTGGCTACTTTTGCCTGGAAGCTGAAAAGGCAACGCTCTACCATCGAGGTGTGGGGCCGCTGCCGCGTACACCGGGCCAGGCAGGGGCTTTCGGAGGGCTGTGTGGGGTGGTCCGCAGCCTCACCCGGCCTCACAAGACTTTTTCTCAGCGGCCATTAAGGACTACCTGCTGCCCACTCACTTGGAAGTACCCAGCTTTGCTCCCCCAGCCCAGCTGGCTCCAACCATCTACCCATCAGAGGAAGGGGTGACTGAGCGAGGAACCTCGGGCCGCAAGGGCCAGGGTCCCCCCATGCTGTCTGCAGCTGTCCGCATCCACCTGGACCCCCACAAGAACGTCAAGGTACAGGCTCCTTGGCTGCTCACCCACATGCCTGACTTGGGCAACGCCTCCTCTGAGCGCGAGCTGGGCTCCCACCCTCCTGACTAACTGCTCGTCCCTCCCCAGGAATTTTTGGTGACAATACGGCTGCACAAAGCTACACTACGCCACTACATGGCCCCCCCTGAGCAGAGCTGGCACTCCCAGGTGAGCAAAGGTACCTGGGAAGTCATGTTGCCCTGTAACTGTGAACTGATTTGGGCAAACAGGTCAAACATGGGCTGAGGAGACCAGTGTGAATAATATGGGCTGGATTCGAGCTGACCTTGGCTAAGGGGTGTGGTAAACAGCTGTTGAGGTGCCAGCTGGGACAGGGTCTGGACAGGAAGGAGTTAGAGGAGGTCACTCTGTCCCCTCCCCACCCTTCCCTCTGACCGTGCAGCTCCTGGACTTCTTGGATGTACTGGATGACCCTGTGCTGGGCTACCTGCCCCCCACAGTCATCACTATTCTGCACACACACCTCTTCTCCTGTGCTGTGGACTACAGGTACCAGGCGGGGGTGCTGGGGCAAGCAGGGTCCGGGGCCAGCCTTACATTACATGTAAGGAGCCGGCTCCAGCCCAGGTCTGCCCCTCAGGCCCCTCTACCTCCCTGTGCGCGTCCTGGTCACTGCTGAGACCTTCACCCTCTCCAGCAACATCGTCATGGACACGTCTACCTTCCTGCTCAGGTAGGCAGGCTGCCCCTGGCCTGGTCCATCCCACTCCCCCTGGGCTGCAGCTGACTTCCTGCTGCCTGTGCACCCAGGACCCCATGTCCTCAGGGATGTGAGTTGTCTCCACTTCCACCCACGGTCAGTCTCGTACCTCACTCTGGGAGTTCTACAAAGCATGCAAAAGGACGGGAAGCTAGAACACAGTGCATAACCAAATGCAACCCGGCATGGGGTTCAGCTCCACACTGCACCAGAAAGGAAGGAGAGAGCTATGCCTACTGTGAAGATAATTTTAAAAGCTATGGAGGTAGAGTAGTTATGTGATCCCAGCTCCTTATGAAGCTGAAGCTAGACAATCCTGCCTGGTTGATATCTAGTAAGACTGCCTCAAGAAGTAGAAACAGATGTAGCTCAGGTTAGACCATGTACCTGATGAGGGCAGGGCCCTGTGTTGGATCCTAGGACTAGATGGATGGATGTATAGACAGACCATGCTGTGGGGGATGGGGAAGGTACCTCCATGCACCGAGTACAGGTTCAATGAGAGAATTAGAAAGACTTGAGTATCACAAGTCCCGTGAGAGTGAGTAGTGCCTGCGGGGTCTTCCACCCTGGAGCCCAGGCCCCCTGTACYCCCTGTGTCCCGTGTCCCCTGTGCTGAGGCTGGCAAGGTCCCAGCACTGCAGCTTCGTTGGYGCTTGGACCTCTGCCCATCAGCTCCAGGACCCTTCTTCCTTCCCCTTGGCCCAGCTGCCTCCGAGCTGCCACCTGCAGTGGCTCCCGGGCCCTTCTCAGCCCTGTTCCCCACCAGGTTYATCCTCGATGACTCTGCTTTGTACCTGTCTGACAAGTGTGAGCTGGAGAGCCTGGATCTGCGGCGAGGTGGGCAGGGCCTGGGTCGGGCCCCCCTGCACTGAGGGTATCACCCAGGCCTAGCCTCAGCTACACGTACATGCATGTGCGCACACATACACACAGCTGTACTGGACACTGAATTCTTCCCCTGGATGGGTAGGCGGGGCAGGGTGGACAGGGCCGTGAGAACCTTTCCTCTGCTCCGCCTCAGATTATGTCTGCGTCCTGGACATCGACCTCCTGGAGCTTGTAATCAAAACCTGGAAGGGCAGCACGGAGGGCAGRCTGGTAAGTGTGAGGCCACCAGGAATCGGGCGAATCGTGACTGTCACAATTGTCACACCTTCCTTGCCGGGCTGTGCTAGTGTTCCTCCGGGAAGGACCATGTCCCTCTGAGTGTCCTTCCAACCCACTRAGGGCAATAGATGGCACCTGCAGGCAGGACAGAGGTGGCCCAGGGAGCCTGCCACTGTGGAGCCAGCCTTTCTCATCTTTGGGATGAGATAACAGTTCCTGCATCACTAGGCGGCAGCCGGGCAGGGGTGGGTGGGTGAGCCGTACTCCATCAGTCTGGAATGTCTACATTTTTGGGTGGTGAGGGCCTGCCTCAGCTGAGTAGACAAGGGACTATATCCCCTTGCTCTCCCTCCGTCTGTGTGGGGGACAGAGCTGAGATGCCCTGTGGGGGGGGCCTGGTTTGGGGYGGCTCCTGTGCCCATGCCATGCCCACCCCCCACAGAGCCAGCCGCTGTTCGARCTGCGCTGTTCCAACAATGTGGTGCATGTGCACAGCTGCGCTGACTCCTGYGCCCTGCTGCTCAACCTGCTGCAGTACATAACCAGCTCGGGCGACCTGCACCCCCCACCCCGACCCCCCAGCCCCACGGAGATCGCCGGCCAGAAGGTACGGGTGAGGCCTGGCCACGCAGGCTGCCAGAGCTCGGCCAGGCCCCTCTCTTTAACACGTGCACGAGGCCTGGCATGGAGGAGCCCTGGAGCTAGTTCTCCCTCTGCTCACTTCCCTTCCCAGCTTTCAGAGAGCCCTGCCTCCCTGCCCTCGTGCCTGCCAGTGGAGACAGCCCTCATCAACCAGGGAGACCTGACTGATGCCCTTCTGGACACTGAACGGCGTGGCCTGCGGGAGCTGGCCCAGTCGTCAGGTCAGTGAGGGTGCCCGCTTGGGCCTGCTGTCCCTCGGGCACCCTCAGCCACACCTCATGCTGGCCTCTATCCCACAGGCGGCCCACCTCCTCAGGCCTCTCCCGTCTCCGTCTATCTGTTCCCAGGGGAGCGGAGTGGGGCCCAGGCCCCTTCACCTCCTCCTGGGGGCTCCTCTCACACCTTGGGGTCTAAGGCAAAGGAACATGAGAACGAAGAGGAAGGCGATGGAGACACCTTGGACAGCGACGAGTTCTGCATCCTGGACGCGCCCGGCCTAGGCATTGCAGTGCGTGTGTGGGGATGGGAGCCCTTGGGTAGGAGAAGCAGCATTGGMTCTTAGCGTGAAGAGCAGATGGAACAGTCCAGGGGAGGAGACGGTATCTCCAGAGACAGGAGGATAGGGAAGAGGGGCCAGTCAGYAGAAGGGAGGCCGCATAACTACAGAGGCTGTGCAGTGCCGTCAGTGTCCAAGCTCACTGAAGCTCTGGGTGGCAGGCCCAGCAAGGGACGCCTGGATAGACCGCTCAGACACAGGCTCTGGGCTGGTGGTCTGGGAGGGCCACCTTTTGTTAAAAGGGGCAGTGGGGAGATATGAAGGCAGGTGCTGGTCTGAGCGTGTTGSCACACGTCTTCGCGCGGCTCTTTCCCCGCAGCCCCGAGACGGGGAGCCCACCGTGACCCAGCTGCACCCTGGCCCCATCGTCGTGCATGATGGCCACTTCGCCCAGCCCCTGGGAAGCACTGACCTACTGCGCGCACCTGCCCACTTCCCCGTGCCCAGCAGCCGTGTGGTGCTCCGGGAGGTCTCCTTCATCTGGCACCTCTATGGGGGCAGAGACTTTGGCCTTCACCCCACTTACAGGTTAGAGGCGTGTAGGTAGCGGCGGGAGGGGTTAGGATCCAGGCATAGCCTAGCCGTGACCCCAAGCCTCACGCATCACCCACCCTGACCCGCAGGGTCATCCTCATCCTCGGGGTCTCCTGCCCCATGCTGGAAGGTCTGTGCTGAGGCTATARGTAGATGCTTCCTCAGAGTCAGCTCGTCCCCACGTGTCTTTTTCACAGRGCACGAGTAGGCCTCACAGGCCCCAGGGTCTCACCTTCCCGCTCCTCTGGTCCCAACCGGCCCCAGAACTCCTGGCGTACCCAGGGTGGCGTTGGACGGCAACACCAGGTCCTCATGGAGATTCAGCTCAGCAAAGTGAGTGGCTGAGCCGGGGTAACACATAAGTGAGGCTCTGGGGAGACCACAGCAGCCAGCACAGGCAGCAGGGTGTGACGAGGACAGATCCCRGAGGGATYGCATAGCAGGAGCCGCAGGTTCAGTGCCGTGTCGTCCAAAGGGTTTGAGCCCAAAACGGTGTTTCTCAGAGCAGACGCTCTGGTGCTGAGGGAGCGGGGAGACATGACAGACCACACAAGGCTGTTGGTAGTGGGGAGGGCTCAGACACCACATCTGAGGAGGGGGGCTGAAGCCAGTCACACAGTGACACCGTGAGCAAGTCGAGGCCCCTGTGGGACAGTGCAGGGTGTGACCCCTGAGGTGTGGAGCCCAGCTTAGAGAGACTGGAGCCACCCTGGGCAGAGGCATTTAGAGACAGTGGGATGAAGGGCRTTCGCGGAGTCTCTGCCCTTCCAGGGTAGCAGCATCGGTAGCAGGCGGCTTGGGCAGGTTTGGACAGGCCAAGTGCAGTACGGCTAGACTGGTGGCAATGGGGGGGGGGGATAGGGACAGGAAGGTTCTCTGGGAAGGAAGGGACCTCAACCAGACCTCCCCATCCCTCTCGGGCCTGGTTCCCAACTCTGGCCCCATCTATCCGCAGGTGAGCTTCCAACACGAAGTATACCCCGAAGAGTCAGCCATAGCGGGGGGCCTGGGCCTGGAGCTGGACGAGCGACCACTGTCGCGCCAGGTCCTCGTTGTCCAGGAGCTGGAGATCCGAGACCGCCTGGCCACCTCCAAGATCAACAAGTTCCTTCATTTGCACACGAGTGAGCGGTTGCCACGCCGCACACACTCCAACATGGTGAGAGCGCGCCTGGGTGTGGGCAGCCTCCTCTCCATGGTCCCCCGAAGGGGTGTGTCTGGAGAGCAGGGCTGATGGCAGTCCAGAATGGGGTTCCCAGGGCCTGCAGACACCTAGTTTATCCTCTGCCCTTAGCTTACCATCAAGGCACTGCATGTGGCCCCCACCAGCAGCGTAGGAGGCCCGGAGTGCTGTCTGCGCGTCTCCATGATGCCTCTGAGGCTCAACGTGGACCAGGTGAGTRGATTGTCAAAGGCAGAGCCCCGTGCAAGCCCGTCCCCGCTGCCAGGCCCTGAATCTGACCCAGCACTCTCCCCACAGGATGCCCTCTTCTTCCTCAAGGACTTTTTCACCAGCCTAGCAGCCAGCATCAGCCCCATGGCCCCAGGGGATACTTCCGAGGGTGAGAGGCCAGGCCAGGGAGGGGAGTCTAGATCCTGGCTGCCCCGCATCCTCTGTTTCATCCTTGACCTGTGACCTTTCTTCCTGCAGCTCCCCGAGAGACCCACAGCCGACCCAGCAGCCCCCAGGAAGGGCAGTCTGAGGACACAGAGACGGCCAGCAGCCCACAGGAAGCGCCAGGCAGTGGCCACAGCTCCTCTGACCAACAGCCTATCTACTTCAGGTAGGGTAGATGGTAGCCCCTTCAGAGGGTCTCTGGGCCAGGCTGTCTGAAAACCTGACCAGTGACCAGGTTAGAAACCAAAGGTTCTCCTCTCCCTTTTCCCTTCAGGGAGTTCCGCTTCACATCCGAGGTGCCCATCTGCCTGGATTACCATGGCAAGCATGTCACCGTGGACCAGGTGGTGAGTGGGTCCACCAGGCAGGCTGTGAGCTAGTTTCTGGGTCCAACATCCGGGACCAGGRCTCACAGTGTATCCCGGGACGCAGCCACTCACCCCGTCCTCCCCGCCAACAGGGCACTTTCATGGGACTCCTGATTGGCCTGGCCCAGCTCAACTGCTCCGAGCTGAAGCTCAAGAGGCTTTGCTGCCGGCACGGGTGAGCTCCCAGCGCTTTTGGGGGATCTCTGCAGCCTTCCCTCTGCTGTTTCTCACCGGTTGMATGGCCCTAGCCGATCCTCACCYGTCAGGCCTCGGCTTTTTCCTCTGTAGTAGCTTTTGTTGCTCCACAGCGCTGGGATGAATAGGTGTGCACACTTGTCTTAGAAGTCCCCAGTCACACTGCCCCCGGGCCCTCTGTGCCTCTCCTCCATCTCACCCTTCCAGGCTCCTGGGCGTGGACAAGGTGCTGTGCTACGCCCTCAACGAGTGGCTGCAGGACATCCGCAAGAACCAGCTTCCCGGCCTGCTGGGGGGCGTGGGCCCCATGCATTCGGTCGTGCAACTCTGTGAGTGTCCACCCGCCTTTGAGAACTCTGTTTTGTTGTTGGTTGGGACCTTTTACAGAACAAATATAGATCCAGGAAAGCACGGAAAGCTCCTCAGATGGGCAGGGATCCAAGGGGAGACTGACCCTTTTAAATAACTGCATTCATTTTGTGTGCACGTGGGTGCATGTGGCCATAGAGTGCACACGGACGTCAGAGGACAGCTTACAAACCCTCTCCTCACACTCTGCGAGCCCTCAGTACTGACCTCAGGGCAGCAGACCTGCTACAGGCACCTCCTGCTGGCTTCTTTTTTTAAACTATAGACTCACTATGTAGCTCTGTCTGTTCTGGGACTCACTATTCTTACACTCACAGAGCCCTCCCGCCACTGCCTTCCAAGGGCTGGGATTACAGGGCGCTTGTCACCCTGTTTTACTTTCTGAGCCAGTCTTATGTGGCGCAGGCTGGGACCCACAGGCATGCACAGCATCTGGCCTGAAATTGGCCTGGACTTTTGAAATTGCACTTGGATGCCAGGTACTATGGCATGTGCCTGTAATCCAAGCACTGGGGATGCACAGGCAGGAGGATCGCTTGTTAGCTCAGGAACACAAAAGCAACCTGACTAGGGGCCGGGCTAGGTCAGGGAAAGCCACTTAGCAAGATTCTGTTTTWAAAAAAAAGAAAAAGAAAAAAAGAAAATTAAGGGAAAAGAAACTGGATTGGTAGCCAGGCGGTGGTGGTGCTCGCCTGTAATCCCAGCACTCTGGGAGGCAGAGACAGGTGGATTTCTGAGTTCGAGGCCAGCCTGGTCTACAGAGTGAGTTTCCAGGACAGCCAGGGCTATACAGAGAAACCCTGCCTCGAAAAAACCAAATCCAAAAAAATCCAAAAAGAATAAAATAAACTGGATTGGCACCAGGCACTGGTGGCACAGRCCTTTAATCCCAGCCCCTTGGAGGCAGAGGCAGGCGGATCTCTGAGTTCAAGGAAAGCTTGATTTACAGAATAAGTTCCTGGACAGTCAGGGCAGTTACACAGAGAAATCCTGTCTCAAGAAGAGGGAGGGAGGGAGGGAGGAAAAGAAAAAAGAAACTGGCATTGGGAAAGGGGTAAGGGTCCTTGGGCAGAGAAGAAAGGGCAGGCAAGCTTGGCGCCTCTGATCATCCTGTCCTCCAGTCCAAGGGTTCCGGGACCTGCTATGGCTGCCCATCGAGCAGTACAGAAAAGACGGGCGCCTCATTCGCGGGCTGCAGCGCGGGGCCGCCTCCTTTGGGTCGTCCACAGCCTCTGCCGCTCTGGAACTGAGCAACAGGCTGGTCCAGGCCATCCAGGTGAGTGCGGGGCTGGAACAGGAAATAGGTCCTCTCGTCCCTAGGCTCCTGACTCTGTCCCCACGGTTCCACTGAAAGCTGGAATGCAGTTAAAGCCACAGGATATGTCGGCTCCCTTGGTGGGGCCCAAAGTGCATTCTGGGCCATCACGCTCCCAGCTGCCCGAGTGATGAGTGCACAGTGAGCAGATGCAGGAACCCGTCCTGGGTAGCTCTTCTGGGTCTGCACTTTTCTGGGCCCCAGAGGCCACCCCACCAAAGCGCTGGTCTCCAGGGGAGTGATCGAGTCCTGGGGAGGGCTTGGTGTGTGGGGCACTGTATCAAGAGAGCCTTGAATGCAGCCCTCAGAGGGAAGGGCAGGGTTAACTCTGTCTGTGCAGGGGTGCCCTCTAGTGGGGAACTAGACAGCTCAGGCGGGTCTCAGCGTGTGCAGCCTAGGTGTGAGGCCCACAGGAAAGTTCTCCAGTGCCTTCAACCACAGCCATCTCACCAAGCCCCTCCTCCTCCTCCTCCTCCTCCTCTTCCTCCTCTTCTAATTTGCTTATTTACTCTTTGTGCGTGTGCCATGGCTTGTATTTGAGGCCCGGAAATTTTGGGAACTCTGTCCTCTACCACGTTGGTCCCCAGGGTTGGTGATTGCTTTCAGGTCACCTCGCAGCAAATGCCTTGACCTTCGGAGCTTCTTACCAGCCCTGGAAGGGTTTGTAAATGTTTCCTTAGGTTAAGGAGGTCCTTTGAAGAGGTGGAGAGGGGCCCAGCAGTTAAGGCTAAGGCTGCTCTCACAGAGACTTGGGGTTCAGTTCCTAGCACCGGTGGCTGTAACTCCAGCTCTGAAGGATTCAGTGCCCTCTTCTGGCCTCCAGTGGCATCACGTGAAATCACACATAAATAAAAATAAATGAATATTTAATGAAAATTTAGGAAGTTCTCTAGGGGTAGGTAACGGGAGGGGGCGGGGGGGGAGGAGGAAAGGGAGAAGGCACAGTCTGGTTAGGACAGGGAGTAGCTGTGCTGCAGGAGRTCTGGTCCTCAAGCTGGCCTGCAAAGTCAGCTTGGCCACCTGTCATCATCCGACTCTGGTGTCCCTCAGGCTACAGCTGAGACAGTCTATGACATCCTGTCTCCCGCGTCTCCCATCTCCCGATCCCTCCAAGACAAGCGTTCTTCACGGAAACTCCGCAGAGGTCAGCAACCTGCTGACCTCCGGGAAGGCATGGCTAAGGCCTACGATGCTGTTCGAGAGGTGAGAGCCACCCTAGGCCCACTTCCAGGTGCCCCACTCCCACGCCTCACTCTCACTGACCTCTAACCTCTGACCTCCACAGGGTATCCTGGATACAGCTCAAACCATCTGTGATGTGGCATCAAGAGGCCATGAGCAGAAGGGACTGACAGGCGCCGTGGGGGGCGTGATCCGACAGCTCCCCCCAACTGTGGTAAAACCAATAATCGTAGCAACAGAGGCAACATCCAACGTGCTAGGGGGCATGCGTAACCAGATCCTTCCAGATGCACACAAGGACCATGCKCTCAAGTGGCGATTGGAGGAGGCCCAGGACTGACTGCAGGCACCCAAGATCCACCCGCTGTCCCAACATGCCCACCGTGTCCAGSCAGCCACAGTGGTGCCACCAGCTCCCTGTTTTCCTGATTGCTGTGACCCACAGCTAGGCCACCCGGTCCTTCAAAGGACGGCCACTGTGAAGGATACCTGCCCAGCCTGCTTGTTGCCAACTGGCCGAGAGAATGGGGCCTCCCGGCTCTGGGGCCTCTGCCCTGTCTGTGCACTTTCATCCGGGGAGAAAGGACATTGCGCCTCCCTGCTACCTGGGCCCGCACTGCTGCCTTCTTCCAGAATGAGGGTGGGGGCTTTAGGACCCATGGACCCCCTCAGCCAAGGGGCTCTCCGTGTCTCATGGGGAGGTGGGGAATCCATGCCATGTGGGTCAGTGTATTTTTAAGATCCCTGAGCGTGTGGGTCAGTGTCTGCATGAAGTGGAATAAACTTGCCCACCGCCAGCCCTGGCCTCTTCCAGGTCCTCTGTACCTGTGAGGCCCCAGTCTGTCCTGCTCTGCATAAACCTTGACCTGCCCGTCCACCTCTGNCATTCATCAATAAAAATATAGTTATATCAAATGTTGTGTAATTCTAAATTACCTAAAGCTAATATCATTTTTAATTATAAGAAATAAAATGAATTCCACAAAAACTTAAGGAACAAGACAAAAATTTCCTCTCATTCTACAATGTCCTGAAATCCACTATTAATAATATAAAGAAAATTTTGAATAAATATTAGAAAAATAAATAAAATATATATGTAAAAGTAAGTAAAAGAAAAATATTTAAAGAAATGAACAGAAAAGAGAAGTAAATTTGAAAGGGCCACAAATATAAATTCACTTTAATATATAAGTACACATATATGCCATCAAAAGCAATGTTTGAAAACTAAAAGATTTAGAATACTGTAGCACTAAAAAATGTATAAATTGGATACACCAGGAGATATGTAAGCTGAAATCTACAGAATGCTATTGATGGGAGGACAAAACACATACAGGACTGACCTGGACATGATTTAGAAGAGTCAATATAAATGTATTGATTCTCCTCAGGTTAATCTACAAAATCAATGTGTCCCAATAGAAATCCCAAAAAAATGTTTTTTAAAAGTAGGATTGAACAAGTTTATTGCATGATTATATGATGAGCTATAGAACCTAAAATATCTAAGACAGTCTTGAAGAAATCCTATAAAAGACGACCACTTACTGTAATTGCTTTCATGAATTGYTTTGTGTCTACAAAAGTTAGCACTTATAAAATGATACAAGTAATCAATGACACAAAACTGAGCATATTGATCTGGATGCAGGTATGCTGTAAGCGTATTTTATTATGTACAGATTTCTGTGGATATATATAAAAATATTATGGCTATTTTGTGGGGGACTGGGTTGAGGGGAAAATTTGTTCTTATTCACATTACAAAGAAACATTTATTTAGTTTCAATGGTATAGTAGGATTCAAAATTTGAACTATGAAGTTTTGAAGAGGCCTAGAAAAATATTTTAGTATCTTATTTTGCTTAGTCATTTTTATTAGATATTTTATTTATTTACATTTCAAATGTCATCCATTTTCCAGATTTCACCTCAGAAATCCCCTATCCCATTCTCCTCCTCCTGCTTTTATGAGGATGTGCCCACCCACTCCTACCTCCCTGCCATTGCATTTCTCTACATTGGGGCATTGAGCCTTCAGGGGCCCAAGGGCCTCTTCACCCATTGATGCCCAAAAGGCCATCCTCTGCTACATATACAGCTGGAGCCATGGGTCCCTTTCCTGTGTACTCCTTAGTTGGTGGTCTAGACCCTGGGAGCTCTGGTTGGTTGATATTGTTGTTCTTTTTATGGGGTTTCAGACCCCTTCAACTCCTTCTTTCCTTTCTCTAACACCTCCAGTGGGGACCGCRTGATCAGTTCAACAGTTGGCAGTGAGATCTGCCTCTGTATATGTCAGATTATAGCAGAGCCTCAGGAGACAATTATATCAGGCTCCTGTCAGCATGCACTTCTTGGCATCCATAATAGTGTTTGCATTTGACAACTGTATAGGGGATGGATTCCCAGGTGGGTCAGTCTCTAAATGGCCTTTCCTTCAGTCTCTGTTTCACATATTTGCTCACATGAGTATTTTGTTCACCCTTCTAAGGAGGACTGAGGCACCCATACTTTGGTCTTCCTTCTTCTTGAGCTTCATATGGTCTGTGAATTGCATCTTGGGTATTCCGAGTGTTTGGGCTAATATCCACTTATCAATGAGTGCATACCATGTGTGTTTTTTGGGATTTGTTTACCTCACTCACTATGATATTTTCTAGTTCCATATATTTGCATAAGAATTTCATGAAGTCATTGTTTTTAATAGCTGAATAGTACTCCATTGTGTAAATGTACCACATTTTCTGTATCCATTCCTCTGTTGAAGGATATTTGGGTTCTTTCCAACTTATGGCTAAGATTATAAATAAGGCTGCTATGAACAGAATGGAGCATGTCTCCTTGTTACATGTTGGAGTATCTTTTGGGTATAGGAAGAGATTGTTTAAATACTTTTAACCAACCATGTGTTAGACAGTTGAAAGTAGACTTCATCAAGGCAATGTTGTCCAGAAACCCACGATTTGTAACATATAAGAGAGGACTCCAAACTGGAAGAAAATGTTTTCTATGTATGCATACCAATATAAAGAAGAGATATTATCAAGGCCTAAAGAAATGACTCAGTGGTTGAGAGCACTTGCTACTCTTAGAGAGAGACTAAATCCAGTTCCAGTGCCCACATAGGAACTGAGAAAAGTCTGCAATTATGGTTGCAAGGAGATCCAATGTCCTCTTTGTCCTTGCACACTGCAAAAATATGCATAAACATACTTGCAGGGCGCCGGGCGTTGGTGGTGCACGCCTTTAATCCCAGCACATGGGAGGCAGAGGCAGGCAGATTTCTGAGTTCGAGGCCAGCCTGGTCTACAGAGTGAGTTCCAGGACAGCAGGAACTACACAGAGAAACTCTGTCTCGAAAAACCATAAAAAAAAAAAAAAA
>BDUI01002908.1:32660-46157 GCA_002335545.1 Apodemus speciosus | reverse complement strand
TTTTCCTGACATGTGTAGAATACCTAATATCTATAAAATTAATGACAGCCCATGTTCGCATGGGTGTGGAATAATATTCATTGCTGGTAACAGTGCAAACTTAGATGGGCACTATAGATACCAGTGTCTTGTTTCTTTAGAAAGATGGCAATTAACCTAACTCAAGACCCTGTTATACCCAAAGAACATACCCAAAGAACACTTCATTCTATTAAAAACAAATTTGCTCAATTATATTCATTAGTGCTCTGTTCACAATAGCCAAAGATCAGAAGTTATCTAGATGTGTCTCAAGAGAAGAATGAATAAAAATGTTGCATGATTACATAGTGGAGTATTATCTATCTATTAAAAATAACATTTTAGGTAAATAGATAGAACTCCAGAAAACAAAACCAAACCAAACCAAACAACAACCATCCCGTTAGTTTTCAAAGACATAAGGACTTATACAGAATTAATTATTTGTGGATACTAACTGTTAAATCAGTGATAACAAATCTACAGTGCATGAAATCATAGCGGTTATGTACAGATGGTACAAAATACATCTTGTTGGGCAAAGGAAATGGAATAGTTGTGAATGGACTGGGAAAATGGAAGAGGAGAATCAAATGGTGAGGCAGAGACTAAGTGGAGATGAGGGTGAAAATATAGGGATAGACAGCTAAAATTAAGTGCTATCTGAGGGATAACATTGAAACYTTGACAAGTAAAAGCTCCCTAAAGTATATAAGTATTTGAAGGCAAACTAAACAAAATCACCAAACAATGGAAGAATCAGTCTCAACTGTCAATCTCTTGTCAGCAAATGAAGCTGCCAGTCTTGGAATTGTGTTACATCTAATTGAGATGATGACCAAAGGGGTCCCTTGGATATCCCCAAACAACCCAGGCTTTTGCCAAATCTATAGAGTGCTGTACAGAAAAATGAAAGCAAGATCCTGTTGCTGAAGACAACATCTACACATTGCATTGAGCATGAAGAAACTGATTTGGTTCCTATGTAGAGCTTCCATCCTTGGTACAGAAAGGTATTCTGCATGATACAAAAAGAGAAATGCAAACACCAAGCCAGACCCAAATCCCTGGATAGAAGATCCACTGCAAGATATGTTAGCAGAAAGCTTGAGTAAGTAACCAAGCAATATCTGATTTGATTTAAGTTCCACTTCATAAGATGAAACTAATACTAGACACTGTCTGGATGAGTGAAACCAGAGACTAGTAGCCCATCGTCCTAGGTTAAAAACAAATAATACTGATCTAAAAGTAAACAAAGGACAAATGCTGTTAGCAATTAAAAGTATTCCTATAGTGTCATACCATACTTATAGATGAGTGCTTTTTTCAGTCATCATCAGAGAATCTATCATTGGCAATATTTTAAAAGAAAAGACATCGACAAGCATTACACAAAGAGTGAGATACCTTGGACTACTCAACCTTAAATGACAGGGCTCCATCAAATTCCTCCCCTCAGTGTTTACATAACCCTATGTCAGAGGAGGCAAAACTAGTACAATAGCCAACTGGAATGGAGAACATTAAGAAAACATTGTCTTCTAAATCAATGTGATCAAAGCTCATATGGACTTACAGAGATTGAGGCAACATCCACAGAGCCTGGATGAGTCTGCACCTAGTCCTGTGAGTATATATTATGGCTCCCAGTTTTGTGCTTCTATGGTATTCCTGATTGTGGGAAAGAGTAGGTCTCTGGAAAAGAGTTGAAAATTAAGAAATAGAAAAAAATACATGTCTGAATTAGATGTCACTGTCTTAAAATTGTAGGAATTATTAATGTTATTCTTTGAAAGTAATACTGTTCATTTTAMTCAGAAAATGCATTTCAGCTAGTGGATGGCTTAAATATATTGTCAATACAACATTTATTTTATTTACTGCATAATCAAGAAATTGCAGGAACAGTCCAAAAATAATTACTTCTTTACAATATGAACTATGTCAATATGATACAGTTTATTTTTTCTCCCTCAAAATTCTGCTATCTCATGCAAAGCAAATCATGGATAATTTGTTGAGAAAATGCAAATTTATGCACCAGGAGTCCAAAGGGAACAAACTACGTTTTGTGGTAAGAAGAAATATAATCCCCTTTCTGCTTGTCATATAATTTTCCTGTGTCCCCATGGCTCAGAAGGACAAGACCTACCTCTTTAAAATCTGTGAAATAGTTGCTCTAAATCTATACCACCCAACACAACACACACACACACACACACACACACACACACACACACAAAGGGAGAGAAAGATAAAGACAGAGAAAGAGAAAGAGAGAGGGAGAGAGATAAAGAGAGAGAGAAAGGGAGAGAAAGAGAGAGCAAGAGAGAGATTGGAGAGAGGAGCGAGGTAAATATATACATGCTCACATTGCATTTGACTATTAATGAATTCATAAAAATTAGCATTTTGAAAATTCCAGTCTTCAAATTGTCTGGTATTATTGTTTTCAATTGCTTATCTTTATGTATTCACCATATGACTGCTTTCAGTATTGAAAATATTACTTTGAAATAGAGCTCTCCTATAGCTTATCTGCTTCTATGAATATCACCACCATAGTAGAAATCCACAGAGGTGTGGAATAGGTGATTTTCCATCTATCCATGGCCATATTTCCATTGTCATCCTTGGAGATGGATCTGAAAATGTTCAGGAGGTCACAAGGCTCCTTCAGTCAAAGCTGTAGTACTTAGGACAGAGCAGAAAAAAGTAAGAGTAAGGAACACTTCAAACTCTCAATGGGCATCCCTACTGAGTGAGATGTGAGGTTTTATTTGGTGCAGTCATTGTGCTGTATCATCTGCACCCATTGTGAATGTTTTGTTACTTCACTGGTGGGTCCTCCAATTTTCCTCTGACTTGATTTCACAGCTCTGGTCACTGCTGACCACAATCAGACTAGCACAAAAGGAAGCATTTAGCTGTTCTTCAGCGCTAGAAATTTTTCTTTAGACTGAAAAGGGCAGCAGGGAATAACATTTGTCCTCACTGAGTTCTGAGCTTTGGTAACTAAGGCCCCCTGGTTCCCATTGATCTGTGCAACACAGAACAGCAAAATTGGCTCCCAACAGCCAGCTGGGGCAATCAGCACCAAGATGTTGTGGAGGCTTCATTTTTCTTCCATTTTAACTAGGCCCAGAGGCTACCTGCATTGCAATAGCAAGAGAGCTAGAAGGACTGATTTGGAACACTCTTATCTTCAACATTTGGCAGCCTCTCCCCCATACAAGGGAAGGCTCGCAAAAACACATTGCAAACAATAGCATAACATRTGCAACTATTTTATTTTATAGCTGAGAATTTGGAGGTGCAGAGTTGAGAGTATCCCCCCCCCCAAAATGAACTGTGTCTGATATTCTTCCCATTGCCCTCAAACAAAGCTAATCTGTCAGTTGGTYTATGAGACTACCATTTATTTTCTAAGCTCCCTTGTTTATAAGCAAAGTTGATGCATGGTTAATTCATTTGTCATTTTGTCTCTCTTATTTGAGGCTTGTGTGTCCTTTCATTAGTCTGTAACAATACTGCTTTCTTCTGCTTGGGAACACCTAGGAGAGCTCAGATTCAACAACACCTTTAACACACACACACACACACACACACACACACACACACACACACACACCTGGTGCTCTGATTCTAGACTGGATTTTTCTTCTTCTTGTACTTGAAGAGCCATGCATATCCCTTATACATATTCCTTATCATTCTTGATTAGATATAGTGGTCTTGCTACATTGTTTATATTAGCCACAAACTTGAGATMCCCCTGCCTCTGATGGCCTGGTTTCCAGATAGTCCAACRTGGCCTTTATTGGTCTTAATGTAGACTATRGTGACTGCATATCTACAGAATCATAATCACTGTTTAAGGATAGCATAATACTTCTATGTTGTCCTGCTCACAGTGTTCTCCAGTTTCCCTGGAAAGTAAGAATGGRGGAGTGCATAGATCCATTTTCCAGAGAGAAACAGCTTTGCAGAGAACACACCCTTGCCTGTACACATTTCTGTGAACATTTATCAGACCCTTTTAGTAGAAAGTACAGTTCTTTCCTACGTAAATGTTATGGCTTGGATTTTAAATGTCTCCTAAGATCACATGTTTATTGCTTGGTCAGGAAACTGTCCTGCTGTTAGCAGGAGGTGAAGCATTTAAGAGTGGAAGCCCAGTAGAAGGAAATCAATTCACAGGGTGGTCAGTGTACCTTTGAAAAGGGTATTGCCCCACCTGTTCTTTCTGATTTATTTCTGGATGCATAGAGGTGAACACATCTAGGCCATCAATTTGGCTTATCCCCTCCCCAGACACTTAGCATGGCCTGAAGTTCCTGAAATTGGGAGTCAAAATAAATTTTTTCCATATCCATAGGTTATATTCTKCAAGGACAGAATGATGCCTATCATAGCAGATAGTTCCTATTATTCAGTCAGAATAGTTCTATTCCTAGCATATTAGGGTGTTGCTGAAATTAGTTTAAAAACTATTTTGATTCCTATGTTCACTATTATTCTGACAAGGAAGCCTCCTGGTCAGTGGTCTGTCAGACGATGGSGACAAGTGTTAGGCATATGTCCCAGAAGTAACACAGCTTGCAAAATGAAGTTGACAATGAATGTAAATGTAGCAAGAAAAATAGACTATACTAAAACAAAAGGACGAAAAATATGTCGGCAGGCACATGRATGGTCAGGACCAGGTTCTTCATCCTGCATTGCAGTGGTGTTGATAAATGAACAGGTACCTAAACTAGAATGGACAATTCGCCSACTGCCGCTACTGCCCTACAGCTGAGAAAAGTATGTTCACACACGTTAAGCTGTAGGAGCAATAATCTCTAGATAAATATGTGCCTGCCTAGAATATCCTCCTAGAAATGCTAAAATAGTTACATGACTGTCAGGCTTTWAATAGAAGTCAGTTAAAAATCCTTGAAGATCATATTGATTGAAAAGAATATATTDTAAAAGCAATGCAGAGCCCAGGAATACCAGGCATGTGTGCATAAGCCAAAAGCTAATACTATTTTGGTGTATAGAAGAGGCTATTTCCACTTGAACATTCTTTTTTTTCTTTTTTTTCAGTTTTTTTGAGACAGGGTTTTTCTGTGTAGCCCTGGCTGTCCTGGAACTCACTCTGTAGACCAGGCTGGCCTAGAACTCAGAAATCCACCTGCCTCTGCCTCCCAAGTGCTGGGGTTGCAGGCGTGCACCATCACCGCCCGGCTTTGAATATTCTTTAATTACAGACGTTGAATATGAGCTAGATCTTTCAGTGTATTTTGAATGTGCTAATAGTTTAGAGTAAAGGGAGGTTATCGTCTCAGCTGCTCCCCATTAGCAGAGTGAACAGTCAATGCTATACAAAATTTATTTTGCCTCTATCCATATTTTTCTTCATTACAGAAATTCATTTAATATTTCACAGTTATCATTTAAATTCTAATTTTTGTTTTTAAAGTGAATTCAAAAGGAAATACTTGAAGTGTAAAGTTGGGACAAAGAAAATTATTCTCAGGACAGTGAACTACTTGGAGACATACCTTTGAAACTATCAGAGTGAAGTGGAAGTTTCTGGTTTCTTTCAAAACTCAGTTGTGTCAGTGATGTTTTTCTGGAAGTTGTCTTGCAAGAGGGCATGTGATGTTTTCCTGAAAACAGACACTCAAGAGAGCAAGTGATGTTAAGAAAGAATATAAATAGAACGCCACAAACAGTGCAATGCTTTACTGGTCTGCCTTCTTCACCTCTTTGCATCTTCGCTGGACTTCACCAGTCTTCACCTTGTAGAGAGAAACACACCAAAGAACTTCTGGTGATTCTGGCTGCTTCTGCGGAGTCATGCTGATTCTGGGGAGTCTTACATGTTTTGCTACATTATACCACTGCTACTGATTTATGGTTGGTGTTTGCTACTGGACTGGGCTGTTGGTTTCCTGACAACTAAGACTGGAATTACCTTAAAGAACTACTTCTAAACAGGTATACAACCCCCTTTTCCTATTAACCTTCTTTATCTCCTATCTCTGGTTAGTGATCTAGAAGGGAGGTTGAAGTGTTTAACAACCCTAAATAAAGTAGGTTGAGAAAAATCTCAATGAGAGTATTGAAGTAAAACATGAGGTCTCCTTTTCATCTGGCATCTCTGGTTATTAGTAAATTGGATAGTGTCATTTGACAGCTGTGTTAGAAATGTTGCATATCAAGAAAAATTGCTATTTCGTTGTATTGTGATGTATACACATGGTTTTTTATAGGCSAAGTGTGAAATAAAGAACACTTACAATTCGAAAGACATTGAGAGAGAGACTGAGATGACATCCATTGTTTTTAGAAATTAACGTCCATGAGCTACAGAGAGAATCCTGAGTACAGGGCTGGGAACTAAGACCCAAGTTTCTCAATTGAAAACCACCATTCAAACTTTGTTTTCTCCTCCTTATAACCAATGTGCAAGTAAGTAATTATGTTTATGCTTTAGTTAGGGGAGGAAAGAAAGCAATTAGTATAGTGTGCGGCATAGTGTTAAACAGCATCTTGAACTGTGCGAGCCCATCTTCTCATTTGTTCCCCTTTACCAGGGCTCTACAGCTGGCACCTCACATTATCTGAGGAGGTTGAAAAGGCCCAGTGTTTGAGGTTAATACTCAGAGGTTGTAGCCTAGTGAATCTCAGGGAGGTTTTAGAATTTGAAGAATTTTACATTTCCTAGTTGATTCTTCTGAAGATGCAAGGTAAGAACTATTTTGGTGACTTACCTCAATTTAACAAGTACAGAAGCTAAGTTCCTTGGTAAACATTGAATATGGCAATGTGATAAATTTTCTCCAGCTCATGTTTTCTCTTTCTAGTTTTCTTAGTGTGAAATGAACAAATGTGTACAGACTTGGTACTCTTAGTATAAAACCCAAAGGTGCTTATCCTGATTTGCTTAATAGTTTGTAACAAAATAAGTCTTCAGAAAACCTTTTTAATATAAGTGTTAGAGCAGAGTGTCTATCCTTTAATAAAAAGAAAGACACACAAACAGACACACACGTTATATGTGCCTTTTTTCTACATGTGTCTGCTTTTTTGTAATTGTGGAGAATAAGAAAATAGTGTACATTTCCCAAATAAATTGGCATATCATTCTTTCAGTATCTATCTGTCTGTCTGTCTGTACATCCGTCTAATATATGATATATGTAAATTATTTAATTTTTATTATTTATTTTATGTGTATGCATGTTTTTTGCTTGCATGTATATCTGTATATCACATGTGTCTTTGGTGACCACAGTCTAGAAGAGGACATCAGATCACTGAGGACTGGATTTCTAGGTGAATGAATCATCATGTGGGTGTTTGAGACTAAACCCAGATCCTCTAAAATAGCTGCCAGTGCTCTGCTGAGGCAGATCTCCAACCTCTGCCTTCTATTCTTTTTCTTAACTCTCCTCTATTATATTAAGAGACTATACTTCTGTCTTAAGAGAAAAGAGAGGCCAGTTAGAGTTGCCAAGATAAAGCTAAGTCTCTGGGGATGAATCAGACTGTCTTAAGTGGATAAGAAAGTTGGAGTATGTCCTTTCTTTCTCCTTCTTACAGTTTGGTTTCTGCCCTGAGGAATTTGTAGTTATTTATTTTCAGTCAGAGAAAAGCATGAGTCTTCCACAAAGCTTAAAGCTTTCCTCAAAAGAGAAAATATCTACCTTCACACTTCAAGATTGTGCTATGTCATGTCATTTCCATGATCTGTGGAATTATATAGATATTAATTTCTCACTCATTCAAAATTTCCAGTAGGAAATTAGCATATGTTTAAAGGAATTTGTTTCAAACTTCTAATGTATTGAAAATTCTATAAAAGTGAATTAATTAGCAGATTGTCTGATGTAACTGCACATTAGACTTTTAGTTCCCAGTATATGTACAGGGGTATAATTGTGTTCATATCAACATATTAACAAACTTGTGTTCTAATCCAGCTAGTGTGTAGTGTTGCCTCACTCTCCTGGTGCAATTCATTAAGAATTCTCAGGTTAAAGTACATAATATCTCTTCCCATAGAAAAGATAGAAAAATATTACCATTTCCATCATAATAGCTCCAATAGTATCCCATAGATGGTCTTCATATGAAATCCATTAGATATTTCTCTCAAACTATAAGCCAGTTATACTGAATGTGAGGAAATCAAGTTCATAATTTTGATAAAATATTCAAGGTTTTATTAAGATCTATCAGTTAAGGTTCATTTTCACATTTCCAATGTCAATAGTTGAAATTTCTTTTTTAGTACATATCATTCTGTCACTTAATGCAGTTCTGTCATCATATAAATTTAGTAATACTTTATTTGAAAGAGCATCTAATCCTTTAAAGCCCCAAATATTTTCATGTAAGCCAGTGCAAAGTCTCACAGCTAAAAAATATATGCTTACTTCTTCAGCATTAAATGTCAATTGGGAGTCTCGAGTGGTGATATTGCCAATAAATATGGGGTGAGGGAGACATACCATAGGCAGGAGGACATTGTCAACTATACATTCTTTTATCCCACAGAGGTAGTAAAGGTCTTACCTCTATTTAGGTCAATATGATTTAAAGTGATGGCTTCTGCTGATACAGGGCTGGTAGTTTTTCCTGGCAGCATCCAGCATTACTGGATTTCATCAAATAAAAAGGACTTCATAAAAAAGATAGTTAATAATGTCTAGAGGACTAATGTCTACCTAACATGTTCTCGTTAACCCAATATATTAGGCAGTGTCTGAGATTCTCATCTCCAATATTATTCTTGAATCTTGCCAMCCATCTAACTTTCATGGACCCACCAAAATTAACCCTTGAATTAAAAATATTGTCATATATGACACTTCTATACTTTCTGGTAGCCATTAGAACAGAATATGTTCATCTTACYTACAAGCACATAAGGTCTTTTCACAATCTGATAGTGTGTTTTGTTTTCCAGATGTTCATRAGTTTRGGAATTTCTGATTGAAAGCAGAAAACAAATATGTTTCTATATATTTTCCCTAAAAATTTTAACTACAATTCATGCCATACTACTATCTTTCTGAATGACTGCATATAGCAAAGGCAAGCTTGGACTGTGAGTGCCAGTCTTAACATATTCCCTGAGGGGGATCAAGGCATTATTGTCTCTATTTGTAAGCTAGCGAAGATGTTCTTATTTAAAAGAATGATCTTTTGCATCTATGAATTATGTCATGAAATCCATTCTCAAATATAATTTTTGTGACAGAGAGATGGTCCAATGGTTAAGAGCACTGACTACACTTCCAGTAGTCCTGAGTTCAGTTCCCAAACACCACATGTGGCTGTAATGGGATCTGATGCCCTTTTCTGATACATCTGAAGACAGCTATAATTGTCTTACATTGTCTTATAATTGTCTTATAATGGCTTACATAAAATAAATAAAGAAATAAATAAATCTTTAAAAAATGTAATATTCAGCCACCTATTTTCTGAGAAGTTGATAAAGAATACAAATATGCTTTGTGTGAATGAATACATCAGATTTTAGTCTAAATGGTTGAACCGCCAAAGAAACAAAGATGTCATGCATTATAGAAAGGTTTTGGGTGTTTTAATCTAGGGTATTTTAATTTCCTTCCTTGGGCATAATCTATCTTGGGTCTCTTTAGAAGACAAGTGGGCATGTGATATTTCAGCACCAGAGAATTTAAAGCTTCTGACTTTCTAACATTAAAGCACTATGTTAGTTTTTGATTAAATGAATGTACTTTACTTAGAATTAAAATTTCTTATGAAGAATCTAGAATCATTATTTTCTTAGACTTTAGAGTCTCTATCTCAGGCCAGAGTGTCACAATCTCACTTTTAAATGCAGATTTAATGATGAAAAAACATTTTCAATGTGTCTCATTTCTTATTTATTATCACAGATTTGGAAGACTTTAGATGAAGTGCCTCCAAACAGACAGAATAACTACTCTGGCTTGCCCTCAAAATTTTCCAGTGTTCAAACCCAAAGCCCAATGTTTTTCTCATAATTTCTAATATTTAAAAGAGAAGRCTCAGTGTGTTTATTTACAYTGTATTCATTCTGAAGAACATTTTAAAGCATGTCCTTGCTRTAAGATGACTGGTCTAAAATCATCAAGAAGAGCTTGAAATCTCAAAAGAAAGCATTTTTTATGCTAGCAACGAAACAGCTTTCTGTCTCAAGGTCATTTCACTGTGGGAGGAAATTGATAGATTCTAATTAGAGTAGAAATGCTATAAAGTCGCTCAGCAGAGATGCACTTGGCTAGTGTCAGCATCAGGAAGGATTTGGGGGAAGTATATAAAATGTTCTCCTACTGATGTACATTTTGTATGTCTGGCAAGATATATATGTGTGTGTGTGTGTGTGTGTGTGTGTGTGTGTGTGTGTGTGTGTGTGTGATATAACCTGCAATTTTTAGCCTGTTATTAATAATTATTTTCAAATAAATACATAAATAAACCTGCTCAGTACATTTATTGCTGTGTGTGTGTATGTGTGTGTGAGAGAGAGAGAGAGAGAGAGAGAGAGAGAGAGAGAGAGAGAGAGAGAGAGTCTAAATGTTGTATATATGGGTATGTGAGAAATGGAAGGTTTGATTATTTTAGGACTGAGCACTTGGTTTTAGATAAGCTCCCTATCTCAGCAGTCATATATAGCCTATGGTTCTTAGCCTAGTGCTGAGGTCCCATGAAATTTTTCTTCTTCACATTTGCATCTCTATGGATGTTGTTTAGGTCTTATTTAGGTAGKCATATWTTTGAGGATTATGTATTATGTGTTCTCTCAGTCTTCAGGAGATACAGTCATACAGCTCACTTTCAGGTCCTCTGGGTCTTATAACCCTTCCACTTCCTCTTCTATGGTGTTGCTTGAGCTTTGTTTAATAGCTGTGTTTTAGAAGTATCCATTGGGCAGTCCACAAACAGTTGTTCTCTCTATTTTGGCGAGTATTTATTTTCCATAACGATGTTCAATTTTTAACATGGGAACATTCAAATACATGTAAGAGGAAAATGGGGGAGCATATTACCAAGGAGGATAAATAGAGTTCAATATAGAGGGAAAAGGAGGAAGGAAGGAAAAATAACAAAGAAAATTTGAAAAAGCCATAAAGAACCCTATTTTATATTTACATATAATTCGTATAAGTGTGTGTACTTTTTAAAAAAAAAAAAGAAAAACTGCTAAAATTTTTATTTAATGTACTGATCTTGACTATTTTGCTGCTAAATACACTTTGATCTTAGAAGAATATGGAGCTGAATTCCTGACTTCCAGCTGACATCTTATCATAGAGAATCTGCCTGTGGTCTCCAGTTCCACTAGTGACCTAGTTCTCTGGAACTGAATTCGTAGAGGACTCAATCAAGCTGTTTTAAGAAACTCACAATCTACCTTTAAAAGAAAACCAACAGAGCTACTATCTGTGGCTAACACCAGGCCTATCACCCACACTCACTGAGAACATGGGATGAAGCCTGGAGCTGGAGGAAACCAGTCATTCAATCTGTACTTACTGTCTTAATTTCCCATAATTATAAGCTGCAAAACTTCTTTCACTACATAGGCTGTTTTCCTTTCTGTAAACAGTTAAGAGAGTTGCTGGTTAGTGGTGGTGCATGCCTTTAATCCCAGCACTTGGGAGACATAGGCAGACTGATTTTTGAGATTGAAGCCACCCTGGTCTACAGAGTGAGTTCCTGGATGGCAAGGTCTATACAGAGAAACCCTGTCTCGAAAAACCAAAAAATAAGAGTTGGAGGAGAGTCTACAATATATATGATCAGCATAATTTTTAGAGAAACTCTAGTTCTATGTAGGTAAGTCCAATATCTAAGTAACATTAAGTTCATTTTCTGTTTATTCCAGTCTCATAGATTTATAGCCAATCCATTAATCCCACTTGACTTCATGGTGCTATTTTATCTTCTAATAATATTTTTATGAGATTGCCTTTGCATGCTGGCTTCTCTTGTGATGTATGTGTATGAGAGACAGATTTATTATTCTTTACGCATTCCTGTCAATATTGATATAGTTTCTGAGTTCATGACCCTTTATAGTTAGTTACAAAAGGGAAAGGATCGTTCCAGGAAGAAGGAACAAACTGTTTCAGAAAAGGTGTCCTGCTATATGCTATGCTGTCATTCAAACGAAAATAAGCTGACGTGGTGTATGAATGCTAGCAGATTCTATTAAAATATATTGTAATGGGTAAATAAGTGTCCCAAAGTGATACTATCTGACTTCCAAACACGAACTTATTGCTTTGTGATTTGGGGAAGTTATCTGTTTTCTGTCTTTTAAAAAGTTGATAATAATGTTGAAGTCATGGGTCATTGTGAGAGTTACTGAAATGTTTACATGTGTGACATTATAATAGTTTCTGATGAACATTAAATGCACCAGTGTATGTTCACTGCTGATATCCTGTACATGAAAGATACTATTTAATAGGAACTCCTCAGCAACAGAGATGGATCAGAGGTTTACAGCGCTGGTTGCTCTTCTAGAGAACCCAGGTTCAATTCCCAGCACCCACTGTGTGACTCAAAATGTCTACAACTCCAAGTCCACTAGCATATATTTGGGCAAAAAATTATCTAGATATAAGAAAACAAAGAAATATTTGCTACAGGGAGAATCTTTCCATTGTACAGATGAGCAAAGACAATGTACCTGAGAATTCCGACCTTTATAATCCATTGTTACTTTCTGCCAGTCTGATGCAAGGTGAGGAACAGAGGCATTACCTGGCAGGCCTGTATTCCATTTGCTGCTCTGACTCAAATACCTGCACAAGTCTCAGCACATTCTTTAATTTTGCCATGGCATGTGCCAATGCTGGGTACTTATGAAAGGTCGCACAGCAAGTAGGCAAAGGGATTTAGCTTCAACTGAAGAAAGTTTGACTATAAAATGATTATTTTTCTCACCTACAATRTCAGAAGTTGCTTTGTATAGTACTCCTATGTAAACTAATTTATTGGTTGTGGGAAGCTATTATAGTGGAGATATATTTGAGTATCATTTAGGACATACTTTGGTAATTACAAACATGTGTACGGTATATCCTAATCGATGCAGGGGAATGAACTTTTCTCCTTCTTCCAAATCTTCACCATTCTTATGTATTGAAAATGTCATCCCCTTCTGATCTATCTCTTTTGAAATGTGTGAGATTGTTTTGAACATCAGTTATCAGACAGTGCCCTAGAAAACCAGACTAGTTGCTCCTCTCTTGCTTCTTTTACTTCTAATGAAACTGTATTCCATCTCCTGAACCAAATTTCCTTTTACTTAGAGAACATTATTTCAGAAAACTATGAAACCCACTTGCTTTTTAAAGGGAGTGAGATCATGCAGCTTTGGGCTTGGTGTATGGCATATTTCGCTTGACATGAGGACTTCCAATTGCATTCATGCTATACCAAAATGATAGC
>BDUI01002907.1:36403-47757 GCA_002335545.1 Apodemus speciosus | reverse complement strand
GGAATTAGCATTTTCATAAGCCAACTGTTTTAGGAACCGACTGTCAGTTTCCTCAGTGCCAAGGACCCTTTTGGCTGTTTCTAAAAGTCTCCCTACAAATTTGTTATAGGGTTCATGGGCTCCCTGAATTGTTTTTGTTAGTGGCGTTGTCATCGATCCCTTAAAGGGGGACGGCACGCTAGGCTCCCAAGGTGGCTTCAGCCGTCTGCGTTAGAATGCCCATGGGGAGATGAGTTTGTTCCTCAGACAGGTATCTTCCTTGGCCTGAAAGTTTATCAAGAGTCCAATTTGCTGTGCCAGTCTTTCTTTGGTTTTGTATAGCAATGGACTGACAATGGTCTAAAAATTCATCTTTCCAGGCTAACTACTGCCTGCGGGTTTAGAACTGCCTGTGTTACGTGGTACCACTCGGAGAGTGCCTCTAGCAGTGATAGAGTGAATGGGGCAGTGGGACTGTAATTGCGAACGGCCGAATTGAGTTCCTTAAGAGGTTAAATCTTAATCTTTTAAATTCAGTCCATTCTACTGGATTGGCTGCCTCAGTTGGATCAGCTGCCTCATCCGTGCTTTCTCTATCTCTGCCTCCATTCCGTGTCCTTGGTATTATTGCCGGCCTCTGAAGCATTATCTCTTTGTTCTCCCTCAGTAGTGGAACTAGGGGAAAGGTCATGGTCTCCAGGGGAGGAATTTTCACCCCAAGCGCCAGAGGATGGGCCAATTCTGGCGGTTTGTCCTGTTAAGACAGGGAAAGCTAAGTGGGCGGGCGATTTGGAAGGCTTTTTTGCGCTGCCATGTTTAGACACAAACGTGCCTGCAGGTGGAGCAAGCATGCCAGGAGGAAAAAAGACCGTTTGTTTAACTGCAGCTTGTAAAGATGAAAGTTCTAGAGAGAGCTTTGAAAAAGGCTTAGGACCTCCTTAAGGTCTTCTATAGGTTTTTTAGCATGTAACAATGGCCCCGTCTGTGGGAAAGTTGGAAGGGGCAATACGGGGGCAGATGGATAGGTCGGGGGTTGAGATGACCCTGCAAAAGCAGCTAGGGGTTTATTATTATATGGCCAATCTGTGTTATGATAGGAGGTGGCAGCTTCTTCAGGATCATCCTCTTCCAGAGATTTTAAGTGATCGGGCGGGCTCCACGCTCCCTTTTAAAAATGGGGAAGGTCAGTGGCTCCTTCTGAGAGGGGGGGGGGTCCTCAAGGGACGGGGGTTTAAATTCTGAGAGAGATGGGTAAAGGAGGTGGACATCCGCTTTGGGGGAGCGAGACAGGGTCATCATCCGAGGGCATAGCGATGGTTACAGAAGGACAGGGTGAAGGCGGCCTTATTTTGGTTTCTTTTTGAGAACAAAGAGGAGCAGAAGAAGGAGTGCGAGAAAGCGGCTTGAGGAATTCTTCAGCTGCTGAAAGGATTCTAGTGGAACCAGGAGAATCGGCCAGAACATCATGTATGAGGTTCCAATAACTAAATATTTGAGTCGGAACTGCCTCAGGGCCCTCTCGGTTTCAGTAATGCATTCAATTCTCTACCGACTTTAGTCCAGGTATGAGGATGAATGTCTGGGCCTTCCAAGGACAAACACTATAAATGAACAGGAAAAACTCTGACAAATCCTTTTTCTTAACTCTAACTCCCCTATCCCTGAGAGAGCTCTTTATATCCTTAATAAAGGCTGCTTCTTTAGAGAGTTTTTGGCTCATTTTGTATGGGACGACAATGAATTAGCTACTCACCGAGCTGTAATCTTTCCCTGTGAGTTGCAGGGCATCAGCTCCTCGAAAATTCACCTAGGCTTTCTTGAAAATCCGTCGTCCGGGGTCCGTATCTCTGGCCCCACGTTGGGCGCCACCTGTCCCGTCCCGAGGGACTCAGTTATTTGTGGGTCTGAGGAGGATCCGGCCTGAAAGAAGAATGGGTGGAATAGGAGAGCGAGACCAAGCAGAATCCTTGTCAAGGTCTGTTTATTGTAATAAAGGCAGGGGGTTTTAAGCAGTAAGGTGAGAGAACAGGGAGGGTGATAAATCTGAAACAATCAGGTGAAATATCCTCGGAATGCGAGGGGTAAGAAAGGTTGGGAAAAGGTCAGTTTACTGACTAGCTAGTTCCTGTATGAGGTTCTGGTAAGTAAATATTTAGTCAGTTTACTGTTTAGCTAATTCCTGGAACAGCGGGTGGGGAAGCATGCTGAATCCGTTGCATACGTGACTTAGGAGCACCTGTAAGATGGTAGCACTCCAGCCCCTTAATTTTAGGCATTGTCTCCAACAGGGGCTAGTGCTTAGCAGACTAAATGCTGAGCGTGACTGAGTTTACCCAGCAGTCTTGGTCTGCTGGGTGTTGGTCTTGAGCAAAGCACGGATACACTACTCAGTGGCTGGGAAAACGCAGCCTAGTATGTGGGAGGTCGAAGCTGGGGTTCCCAAGCTCCCAGGAATCCTATCCTGCTGGAAATCACAGGGAGTCAGTAACAAGGGCTGGGGTCCACAGGTCCAGAATGAGGAGCCCAGGGCCTGTCGGTGGGGGGACTCCCAAATTCTTGGACATCCAGACATGTTGCTGGGTCACAGGGAGTTTGGAACGGAGTTGAGGGTTTCATTGGCCTGTGAAGAGACCGGAGCCAGTGGGCAGAGTCACTCCAGCTTGGCTCATCAGTGGAGGTCCTTAGCTTAGCGGAGCACAGAGGGGCCTTCTGTCAGAGGCTTAGGTGGCTCAGCTCTGTAGACAAAGGCCTTTTCCGTGCTCCCCATGGTTGGTTTGAAACTGTTTATTGATTGTTCAATATGGAAAATGGGTACCTTCTCAGGGTGGACTAGAGATTAAATACCTTTTGTAGGAAGGAATGTCTTAACTTATTGGCTAAACCCTTGGGGACTCTAAATACCTCATTAGCATGGAGAACTTCTTCTGGGCTATGACCATAGGTCACATTTCCTATGTGGTAAGTAGGGCAAGTGTTCCAGGCCAGGAATCTGGTAGGGAGCAGCAACCRTCTCAAGTGGGTGCCTGGGTGCCAGAGACTTTGAACCTTATCAAGTTTTCTGGCACTGTCCACTGTCCCACCATCATCATGGTGGAAAGCAATTCAGTGTGTCCAGGTAGAYATGGTGCTGGAGAAGGGGCTGAAAGTTCTATATCTTGATCCACGGGCAGCAAGGAAGAGACTGGGCATAGCTTGAGCATTTAGAACCTCAAAGTCCTGCCTCCACAGTGATACACTTCTAACAAGACCCACATCCTCATAGTGTGTCACTTCTATGGCTAAGCATTCAAACACATGCATCTTTGTGGGCCATACCTATTCAAACCACCACACCTGGCTAACTGGACAACAGGGTAGGTAAAAGAAGAGATTGAGGAGTTGTAGAATTCGAAGATAAGGAGTGTTAGGAAGCATTTTTTACGTGTGTGTGTGTGTGTGTGTGTGTGTGTGTGTGTGTCTATATAACTATAGCTATAATTCTTTCCTTGTGACAAAATGCATGAGAAATACAATGTTAGGAAGGATTTATCATTGTTGCTCGTTGGTTTAAAGGCTTCAGTCCCCATTGTCACTTGGTTCTGTTACTTCTATGTGTGTAGTGATGTAGAGCATTGTGGCAGGGATTATGTGATGGAGGAAAGTGGCTTATATCATGATAGACAAGAGGCAGAGAGAGATGGAGAGAGGTAGGGACCAGACACCTTTCAAGGCTTGCCCTCCATGTGTGCATGATTCCCATACCTCCATGGCCTACTAACTAACCAATTACCACCTTCTAGTTCTCACCTGAGTACCCACTAATGCTATCAAATTATGACTCACTTCCTCATTGGAGCATCCAGTGATTAAAATCTGCAACTTCATGATCCATCATCTTTCAGTATCACCTCTAGCTGGACACCATTTCTTTAATACTTGAACCTTTTGGGACACTATTCTTTCCTTTCTGTTGCTGTGATAAAATACTCTAACTAAAAGCAGCTTAGGAGAGGAAAGGGTTTATTTAGCTTGCACTTCCAGATCATAGTCTAGCACTGAGGGAAGTCAAGGCAGGAGCTCAATGCAGGTCTGCTTGATATTCCACACAGCATTACTTGTAACCAAGGAGCTCACAACCAAGGAAGTATACGTAAACTGTGGAGAAGAGATGTTTCAGGGCTCATTTGCAAGGTCATGCTTAGCCAGCATCATTCTTAGATAGTCAAGGAAGACTTGTCCATGGAATGATACAGCCAATCTCATTTAATATATCCTGTCAATTAACAATAAAGTCGAGCCAGTATGATCTGAGAAATCATTCTTTGAGACTCTTCACAGATGAGTTTTGGCTGTGTCTGTTAAATTATGATGGATGAAGGTGAAGTAGAAATAAAAAAAAANATGGTGCTGGAGAAGGGGCTGAAAGTTCTATATCTTGATCCACGGGCAGCAAGGAAGAGACTGGGCATAGCTTGAGCATTTAGAACCTCAAAGTCCTGCCTCCACAGTGATACACTTCTAACAAGACCCACATCCTCATAGTGTGTCACTTCTATGGCTAAGCATTCAAACACATGCATCTTTGTGGGCCATACCTATTCAAACCACCACACCTGGCTAACTGGACAACAGGGTAGGTAAAAGAAGAGATTGAGGAGTTGTAGAATTCGAAGATAAGGAGTGTTAGGAAGCATTTTTTACGTGTGTGTGTGTGTGTGTGTGTGTGTGTGTGTGTGTCTATATAACTATAGCTATAATTCTTTCCTTGTGACAAAATGCATGAGAAATACAATGTTAGGAAGGATTTATCATTGTTGCTCGTTGGTTTAAAGGCTTCAGTCCCCATTGTCACTTGGTTCTGTTACTTCTATGTGTGTAGTGATGTAGAGCATTGTGGCAGGGATTATGTGATGGAGGAAAGTGGCTTATATCATGATAGACAAGAGGCAGAGAGAGATGGAGAGAGGTAGGGACCAGACACCTTTCAAGGCTTGCCCTCCATGTGTGCATGATTCCCATACCTCCATGGCCTACTAACTAACCAATTACCACCTTCTAGTTCTCACCTGAGTACCCACTAATGCTATCAAATTATGACTCACTTCCTCATTGGAGCATCCAGTGATTAAAATCTGCAACTTCATGATCCATCATCTTTCAGTATCACCTCTAGCTGGACACCATTTCTTTAATACTTGAACCTTTTGGGACACTATTCTTTCCTTTCTGTTGCTGTGATAAAATACTCTAACTAAAAGCAGCTTAGGAGAGGAAAGGGTTTATTTAGCTTGCACTTCCAGATCATAGTCTAGCACTGAGGGAAGTCAAGGCAGGAGCTCAATGCAGGTCTGCTTGATATTCCACACAGCATTACTTGTAACCAAGGAGCTCACAACCAAGGAAGTATACGTAAACTGTGGAGAAGAGATGTTTCAGGGCTCATTTGCAAGGTCATGCTTAGCCAGCATCATTCTTAGATAGTCAAGGAAGACTTGTCCATGGAATGATACAGCCAATCTCATTTAATATATCCTGTCAATTAACAATAAAGTCGAGCCAGTATGATCTGAGAAATCATTCTTTGAGACTCTTCACAGATGAGTTTTGGCTGTGTCTGTTAAATTATGATGGATGAAGGTGAAGTAGAAATAAAAAAAAAATGAGACCAGCATCTCCAGAAGTAGAATTGTTTTTTAATCAGAACAACTGAAGAGCCATGGTCTCTTTGCAGAAGTGGAGACTGTACATACATGACATGGAATAGGAGCAGAGGGGTGCTTGGCAGTTTTATGTAAATAAGGCAAAAGGAGACTTGTAGAAGATTCTTGTGCATGCTAGTTCCCCTCCAGTCTCACAGGTTGATAACTATTCAAAAGAGGTATTGTGATCCTCTTAGCAGAAGTGTGCTGGAACCTAAGAGCCCACAGATTTTATCAGTGAAGTCAGCTTTCCTGTTCAGAGCTTCTCAGTCCACCTGAGACTTTTAGGTCATTAACTCTTCAGTGTTCTATGGATAGTTGAAGCTAACTAGGACAGGTGCACTTCATACCTATTGCACAGCAGAGATTACTGACAGTTGTTTTTAGATGGAAATAGGATTTATCGAAGAAGTTTTCAAGGTGGCTAGGAAGCATAAAAACTGGGATTATTGGGCTGGAGAGATGGCTCAGTGGTTAAAAGCACTGACTGCTCTTCCAAAGGTCCTGAGTCCAAATCCCAACAACCACATGCTGGCTCACAACCGTCTGTAATGAGATCTGATGCCCTCTTCTGGTGTGCCTGAAGACAGCTACAGTGTACTTACGTRTAATAAATAAATAAATCTTTAAAAAAACAACAACTGGGATTATCATGGATATGAGAGTCTGTGGGAAAACGTTTTTCTTTTGACCAGCATAAGTCTTTATGGCCATCTTTTAATTTACAGAACATTTTCAGACACAAATTTTATAAACAAACTAATTGGGCCGGGCGGTGTTGGTGCACGCCTGTAATCCCAGCACTCTGGGAGGCAGAGGCAGGGGCAGGCGAATTTCTGAGTTTGAGGCCAGCCTGGTCTACAGAGTGAATTCCAGGACAGCCAGGACTATACAGAGAAACCCTGTCTCGAAGAAAAACCAAATGCAAACAAAAACAAAAACAAAAACAAAAAAATAAACAAACTAATTTATTTTTCCCCATTTCATCATTTGCATATTAGAAAACTGAACTCCAATGCATTTAGGATAAAGTGAGGTAGAGAGATGACTTGTGATTCCAGTCTTTCATTCAATGTCTATGTCACTACAAGTGTCCTGAAAGGTCATAGGTCAAGTGTTCTCTATGCTATAGGGTCCTACCTCCTCTTTCCTCTCCACTCTTTCTCAACTGAACTGACTTCCTAGTGAGTCCCATGGCTGTGCCTTTGCACTTGATGCTTCTTTAGCTCCAAAACTCTTCTTCTAGATGTCTGCATGGCTTCCTTTATATCTCCTTTCAGATGCAGCCTCCTCAGAGAGGGCTTCCTTGAGTCCCCTATATACGAAGTTCCCTGGGCTGGAGAGATGGCTCAGTGGTTAAGAGGACTGACTGCTCTTCCAGAGGTCCTGAGTTCAATTCCCAGCAACCACATGGTGACCCACAACTATCTGTAATGCGATCTGATGCCCTCTTCTGGTGTGTCTGAAGAGAGCACAGTGTACTCATATAAACAATAAATAAATCTTWAAAAAAATGAACTCTTTGTTCATTATTTCCCATTTTTTTAATTTCCCATTTTCTTTTGGAAATGGAAAATTATATTTTATATCATGACATTATTTATTTATTTATTATTTTGTACCACTTAAGGTAAATTCTTTGAGGGTGAGAACTTCATTTTGTTTGTTACCCTGTCTTGCAGTGCATAGAATACTTGCATAGAGTAAATACTCACTATAATATTGGCTCAGCTGTGTTACTTCTTTGCTTTAAACCTTCCATTGCTAAAGCCCTTAAAGTAGTCTATGTTATAACTAAATTGTGTTCTTACCTATTTTCATATTCACCTGTATTTATTTGTTGAAGTCAACTCTAGTGCTCTCTAGAAAGTTGCTACACTTGTAAACTGAGCTTTTACAAAAGCGTTTAAAGTTAAATGAATTAATAAAGATGGGGCTCTAAGTCAATGTTATTGGTAGCCTTGTGAGAGAAAGAGATACTAGGGATTTTGTGAATAGAGAAGAGGCCATGTGAAAAAATAGTGAGAACCAAGGACAAAGGCCTCAGAGGAATCAAACCCATTGACACCTTGACCTCCAGAAGTAAGATACAGCCATTGCTTAATAACAGGAAATTTCTGAGAAATTTCATCACTGTGCAAAAACCAGAATATATTTGCACAAAACTACACAGTCAACTGAAGTGCCTGCTAGATACATGAGAAGTGTAAATAAATACAAGACTGCTGCTGCTGTGTCATGGAATGCTCCCCGACGGTAAGCTTTTTATAAGTTGGGTGTATCCTTAATAATGATCACAGAGCTTATAATGGTGATACATGCTTGCAATTCCAACACTTGGGAGGTTGAGGCTAGAGAATTATGAATTTGAGGCCAATCTGAACTACAGATGAAACCCAGTCTAAAAAAAAAAAACACATAAAATAATACTAACATAGGAGAGTAAATATATCAAACAATGTTAATCACTTGTTATCATTGTCACTCATGTGCTGTACATAAGTTTGCATACTATTAAAAGGCTAGCAGAGTCATAGGTTGTTTACACCATAGGTGTTCACTACAAATACAAGTCATGTGTCCTTGATGATGTTATAACTACTTTGGTGATTTGAATGGAAATGGTCCCAATAGGGTGATAGGGAGTGGGACTACTAGGAGGTATGGCCTTAGTGGAGGAAGTGTGTCACTAGTTATGAGCTCTGAGGTTTCAGATACTCAAGCCAAGGCCCAGTGTCTCTCTTTTCCTGCTGCTTGTTGATTCAGATGTAGAACTCTCGGATCCTTCTCCAGCACCATGTCTGCCTGTGTKCCARCCCTGCTTCCCACCATGAYAACGGACTAAACCCCTGAGCTATTAACCAGGCCCCAATTAATTTTTTTATAAGAGTTGCCATGATCATGGTGTCTCTTCACAGCAATAGAAACCCTAAGACAATTACCTTGCTACTRTGAGACAGAAAGTTTTCAGTTCCTGTGCCACAAGCATGGTTTGCTGCTGTTATTTTCTAACAAAATCTCAATTGTTCAGTTTAAACCAGTGAAGGCTCAGGAGCCATATGCTAAGGTGAAAGCCTGCAAGCTCAGAGAGGCAGAGAAAATACACAGCTGACTTTCTTCCTCATCTGATGTTCTAGAAGGAATGCCCCTCTCTCATATCATCTCAATAAAACCTCCTTTCAGTTTAATGCCCCTCCCTCTACTACCTGTGCATCTATCTATTCTACTCCCAATTCCCTCTTACTCTGTTTTTGTCTTAATAATCCTATGTTCACTTCCCATCAACTGGTGGCTTGTTCTGCCTCCTGACCTATGGTTGACTTTATTTAATCTTGTTTACAGTATTCAAKCAGAAAGCTCTTGAATTAAAGGTGTGTGCTAAGGTTGAACCACACCACAACTAAGAATTTTTTTCCTAGTAATAACACAGTCTTTGTGGTCACAATGTGATTAAATATCCTGCAATATATTGTTGACTAAAATGTTTTGTGGCTCCTGAGTCTGATTCCCCTCTGAGGCTTTCAGATGATTTAAGGCTGTGTCGAGCTTAATTAAAGGTACCTAAAGTAAATATAAATTTAGAAATATTTGGAGAATTTTATATAATTTCTGGGTATTTGTTCTTGTATGTTGTCTTAGTCACTGTTCTATTGCTGTGAAGAGACACAATGACCAAGCCAACTCTTATAAAAGAATTTATTTAACTGGGTGAGGGCTTGTCTACAGTTTCAGAGGCTTTGTCCGTTGTTAGCATGGCAGTGACCATGGCCACAGAGAGGAGGGTGTCAGGGAGCATGGCAGCAGCCAGGTGAAAAAGTCTCTTAGAAAAGAAAGAAAGTATTTTCTAGGGTTTGGTTACAGTTTCAGAGGTTTGGTTTATTATCATCATGGCAGAGAACATGGAGGCACACAGGCAGGGGTTGGAGCCATAGCTGAGAGGCACATCCTGATCCATAGGCTAGAAAGGGAGTGTGAAACRTGCTCTGCCTGCTTCGGGCTTTTGAAATCCCAAAGCCCAACCAATGGAGYCACATACTTCCTCCACTTAATCCTCTTAATCYTTCTCAAACAATGCCACTTCCTCTTGACCAAGCATTTAAATACATGAGCCTATGAGGGCCATTACTATTCAAACCATCACTTGAGGGATAGGGTGAGGCTTGTTAGACTACAAAAAACTCAGAAGTCATGAAGGAAAAATTTGATACTGGAACTGTATCAAAGATTTGATTGCATGAAATTTTAAAATTTATTATGGCAGAGGCACAGAAAATATTAAGGAAGAGAAATTAAATGTAACATTTAGCAAAAGATAAATATTCTTTGGAAGGCAGCTATGTACCACTATACAATCAACATACTATGGAAAATAAATACTTTTTTTTAAAGATTTTTTTATTTATTTCCCCTGCACCTTCCCTTTCTCCCAGTCCCGCTCTCTCCAGACCATAGGATCTTTATTTGTTTCTCATTACGAGATGGTTGTGAGCAACCATGTGGTTGCTGGGATGTGAACTCATGACCTCCAGAAGAGCAGTGCTCTTCACCACTGAGCCATTTCACCAGCCCAAAGATAAATATTTGTTGTATATATAAATTATCTTCTAGGCTGGAGTCATGCCTTTGGGTAAAGTGTGTATTGTTGTTCTCGTAGTTCAGTTCTCAATATCTAGATCAGGTGATTTACACCTCCCTGTAACTCTAGCTCCAGAGAGATTTGATGACTCCTTAGTCATCTGAATTCATGTGCTCACTATCCTACACACACATATACAAATTTAAAATAATAATAATAAACATTAAAAGATGAATTATCTTCTGATAAAAGACTATCAAGTCACTAGATATGATAAAAGTTTTTATAAACAAATGATTTGAGGCAGAGTCTTACCCTTTGACCCAGATTGGCCTCAAACTCATTGTATATCCCAGACTGGTCTTTGAGTCCAGATCCTTCTACCTCAGCCTTCTTCTGAGTTGGATTTTAGTTGTGTGCCTCCCCCATACCCCCCCCCACCTCCCGCCCCACGCACCTGGCTGAAATGGAGGTTTTTAAGTGAGGAAAAGACCATGGGTAGTAGATATGAAATGGTGCTCAATAATTACACAAAGATACATACACACATGTGCACCTACATATACATTTGTACCAGGTAGTCACTCCTTATTTCAACAAATATTTACTAATTCTTCTGCCTTGGCATAAAGTGAGGAAAACACAAATACTTCTGATTTTATGGGACTTCTATTTATGGAGAACGTTCCGTAAATAAAATAAAGAATAAGAAATTAAAGATGGGGGCTGGAGAGACAGCTCAGCTATTAAGAGCACTGGCTTCTCTTGTAGCAGACTATGATTCTGTTTCCCACATCCACACGGTAGTTCACAGCCCTCTGTAACTACATTTCCAGAGGATCTGATGTCCTCCTTTGGCCTCTGAGAGCAGAGGCATGCAGGAACTCTCACATAGACATAGAGCAGAAATTAATTTTAAGTATATTAGAAGRTGATAAAGTGGTGTGATAATAATGACATATAAGTAATTGGCATACAAGAAAAAAAAGTCCGCCGGGCAGTGGTGGCACGCGCCTTTAACCCCAGCACTTGGGAGGCAGAGGCAGGTGGATTTCTGAGTTCGAGGCCAGCCTGGTCTACAGAGTGAGTTCCAGGACAGCCAGGGTTATACAGAGAAACCC
>BDUI01002906.1:100048-116503 GCA_002335545.1 Apodemus speciosus | reverse complement strand
AGTGCTGGGATTACAGGCGTGCGCCACCACCGCCCGGCTCCATCCCAGTATATTAATCGTTATAAATTATAAAGTGAAATTAAGTCAAGTAGTTAACGAGAAGAAAATAAACTAATGGCTTCATGGTGACTCAGCTGATAAATCCTTACAAAGAACTATAGACTTGGCTCTCCAGCTGAGTCCGGGGCCAACACTCAGGAGTTGGAGGGGTGTTCCCAATAGGGCCAGGCCGGCCTTACCACTGCTGGTCTCCTGCGGCGTGGCGTCCACAACCTGCCACCCATCAAAGCCTGAGGGCAGATCTGGCCTCTTCATCCAGCAGTCGTTCCACACGTGGAAGTTCCTAGAGATGCAGGGAGGGGCTCTGGGGCTGAGGTCCCCATCCAGGCCCGCCCAGCTCCTGTCCCCGCCATGCCTCAGCCTCCACACCGCAGATCATCTTGAGGGCACGTGGCAGGCCACCCCTYACCCCGTGCTCACCAAACGGAATCATGGTTCAGATGCTCAAGTGGCTTCATGTTCTCATCAAAGTAGATGTCCATCGTGAGGGAGGTGTCCGTGTCGTGTGCAGAGTTGAAGTTGGTGACAGTACGGGTGGCGAGGCCCAGGCATCGGAGCACTGAGGAGGAGCCGGGGTTAAGGGCTGGGGCGGAGGTTGGCTGTGGGTGTGGCATCAGCAGGAGGAAAAGGGCGCTGAGTTTGCCAAACCCCGAGGGACCTCCAGAGTTAGGGGTCAGAAGACCCAGCTTTGGGCTGCAAAGCAGTGTGGGTTACGAAGCCACCTGCTTGGCCCAGCTCCTGACTATTGCTTCTTCTTTCTCTCCCTTAGGCCTTTCTCGGTTGCTGACACTAATTAATGATAATTAAGGCCATGCTATCATCCACCCTTAGTGGCACCCTATCCTGTAGCCACAGCTGGGCTGGACAGAAATAGATCCTTTCCCGCCTCATAGAGCCCAGGCTATTCCTGGCCTATTCCTTCTACTACCTGTGGTGGTCACACCGGCGAAGACCCAGCACTGGCCGTAGGGGACGGAATAGCCCGTGCGTAGGTAGCTAAGCAGGATCTCCACGCTGCCCACCCACGCTGAGGGGTTCGTGCCTCGAGAGTAGTCGCCAGTCCAGTTCCCAATCAGAACTCCATTGTCGTCCAGGGAGTTCACCTGCCCAGGAAAACGGAGGGTGTGGCTGGATGGGGGAGGTGCTCAGGACCGGCTGGATTCCCCAGCCCCTAACCCTGCAACCTCAAGACTCAACTTAAACCCACCCACCCCTCCCCCAACCCCCATCCAACATTGGAATGTGAGCACTGGGTGTGCCGAGTTTGGGGTTTGGCCTTACATTCCAAAGGAGCCAGGACAGAAACAATGAAAGGCGGAGTGGGGTACAGGTTGGGGGGGGAGAGAAGGGGTGAAAACTTCCTGGACAGGGATGGAAAATCCATAAAGGGCAGGGCAGGCTGACACAGAAAGGGCTTAGTAACGCAGGGGTGCTCACCATGGCAGAGATGACCCGAGAGACACTGACTGGGTCCCCACGACCTCCGTATGGCATCCCCCTCCGATCCAGGATGTACAGGCAGGCGTCCAGCACCCCATGGTCAAACTGGAAGGCAAGAGGGCAGAGGTAACAGCAGCTCCTCAAGCGATGCTCAAACCACAGGCCAGGGACGGTCCACCTCGGCCCACATTTATCTCCCTTTAGTGAGTGCACAAGACAGACCAGTGGAGGCGCACGCCTTTAATCCCAGCACTTGGGAGTCAAAGGCAGGTAGATCTCTGTAAGTTCGAGGCCAGCCTGGTCCACAAAGTGAGTTCTAGGACAGCCAATGCTACACAAAAAAACCTGTCTCAAAAAACAAACAAAMAAAAAAAAAAAAAAGAAAGAAAGAAAAAAGGAAGGAAGGAAGGAAGGAAGGAAGGAAGGAAGGAAGGAAGGAAGGAAAGAAACCGAGCCCAGCCACACCTGGCCATAATTCCAGGTCCGTTCGCCAATCTGCGCTTCTGTTCCATAGTAGATTCTTCCAGACTCGTTCAGCACATATTCCTGCCGCCAGTCCTCATGGTCCACATATACTATGTCCTCTGTATCCCCAGAAAATAAATCGCAAATCTTATCCATTTTCCTCAAGAGCCCTGCCTTCCCCTCTGCCAGGTCAGCACAACTCATACCCACAGGAGAAAATGGGGCTGGGGATGCTTCCAGCCTGACAGGACTGCTCTAAGGAAGGATGGTGAGAAGGCTGGCTGTGGCCAGCGCCCTTTATCAGAAGTGAGGTGGGTCTCTTTTCTACACTGGGCCTCAGTCTCCTTTCCTGGACAATGGGAGGGTGTCTTTTCCTAGGACCAGATGTCCAGACACTCACCTGGACCTCGGGAAAGGAAGTCCTGACCTCCCTGCCCTCTGCTCTAGACCSCAGCTGGCTTACCTGGGCACCAGGGGTTGAAGAGGATGTAGATCTCATTGCGGGGGTCAAAGGGCAACTGGAACTCTCCAGCTTCTGAGCGAGTGCGGACAGTGAATTGAAACTTGCCGATGATGGCGTTAGGGGAGGTGTGGACGCGCAGGTTCAGGTTGTGCCCGTTGGTCTTCGTCACTTGGGCCTTCCAGCCACCACTGCCCCCCTTCCCCACTGGGATGATCACGTGGGTGCCCTTGCCCACCTCGGGATTGTTTCCTAGAGTAACAAGATCAGCAATTAGGCAGTGAGAGAGCCTCTCTGGAAGTGGGAGAGAGACTAAGACTTCACTCAGCCCCACCCAAATGTCTATGAGCCAATTTGTGTCCCTAAGTAGGGTTACCACACCAGTCTGTGACAATCTCCCTCAGAGCAGCTTGGTGGCCGCCCCATGCTCTCCCACATGTCAGGGCAGAACCCCAGTCCAACATCCCAAACCTGTTCCCCTGACAATGAACTCAGGTAAGGAGGGGATACTGGGGCCATTGTCACCCATTGTTCTATGGGACTAAAGGAGAGAACTGAGCCACGTCCATTTGTCCCAGAGGAAAGAACACTCCAGATAAGGGCAGAGCGGCTCTCTGGGGTCACGGCTTCTAGAGCCCAGAGCATTTCTGGAGGTGGTAGGGGTACCTGGGAAATTAGAGGCTGGGGTGTGCATGGCTGGGCTGTAATCAAAGGGTTAGGAGAGTCACCCGCCCCCAGCAGCTGCATAATCACCAGCCTGGGCAGTCAACGGTCACCAGGCGACAAGGTGAGGGAGGCGTCTGCCTTGGGCCATATGATAGGGAGGCAGAGAGACTGATAGATGGAGGCTAGGGGAACGAACCAGCCAGAGCCAGGAGAAGGGCACACGAGTCAACCGTGCTGAAGGAGACACAGAGGCCGGCACAATGAGAAAGCTGTGAGACAGTTGCCTCTGGAGACTTGTGGAAAGCCAGCTTGAGGGAACCTTGTCCTTCCCGAGAGCACCACTAGGGGAGCACTATGAGTCTGGCAGCAGCCTCTTTGGGCAGAGGTGAGGAGTACCAGGGAGGAGCCTAAAGACCTCTCTAACCTAACCCCAGCCCTTCCTGAGTCTGGGGGCTCTGCCCTTCCCATTCCAGGCCCCACTCACCGATGAGGAGCTCCAGAGCGATGCGGTCAGAGGACTCGTATTCCCGGTTGAGGAAAAGGATCATGTGGAAGGGCTGCCCGCGGCGCACAATCAGCTCATCGTATTCAAACTCATCCGTGTGATGCTCTCGGCGGTTCTGGTCTGATCGTGAGCACAGCAGATCCACACCGGTCACGACCAGCATTCCCTCTGCAAAGCCACATCCCCGGGTCAGTGAGGAGTCCACGAGGAGCCCAGACCCTCCTCAGAAGTCTTCCAGGCCCCTTAGAGATGCCAGGGTACATCTTAGGCTCCATAAAGGCTCAGGTCTAGGCTAAGGCGTGTGGTCTCACCTCGGATGGTGCCATCTCCAGCTGCATTCACACCACTGCCCCGAGACTCAGGTCTTCGGCCACCCCGAGAGTCCCTACCCCGAGAGTCCCCACCCCGGGAGCTGGTCCCTCCGCCTCTGGAGCCAGAAGGTTCGGGCCCCCAGTCATCATCAGCTCTGTTCCCGCACGAACAGCAGCCGCAACAACGAGCCCAGAAGGAGCGGCCTCCTCCCCGGCGGGAGCGCGAGCGTCGGTCTGGCTCTGGCTCTGGCTCCGGCGACGGTGTGGTAGGGGGCTGCCAGGGGCTCCTACCCCAGCGGCCCACGTCTGAGCGAGGACCTTCCATTGTGCCTGTGTCGGAGAGACAGAGGGTGCGCATTCACTCAGATCTCCTTCCTATGCCTGGGATGCCCATCCCGCCCACCCAGAAACTACCCAGAGAAATTGGTCCAGTACCAGCTAGGTGACTGGGATAATCTCATTCTAACCCTGAGATGCCCCARAGACCCTATTAAGTCACCCAGAGAAAGCACCTCATACTGCAGAGAAAAACCTTCTCTTCACCTTGTTATATACACTCTCAAATCGTATTAAAAAACAGATGTCCAGTGGAGAAACTATTGAAGATCCATCTAAGGAAATGCAGTTTCCTRAGAGAACACCTGTCACAGTCCCAATCTCCAAACCCTGAATATACAGGTCTCTCCACCTGCTGGCTTCCCAGTTTAGAGGTACAGCCTCTAGGACTGCTTCTTAATAGCAAGTAGGAGGCATAGTGGTCAGAGTCCCCCCACATTCCTCACTTCAGGCGGCAGGGCTGCAGAGAGGGCACAGCAGGCATAAGCAGAGTCTGGCCCCAGGAAAATTGGTCTCAGACCACAGCAGGTACGCACTGGAGATGGATCCTTTCTGGGCTTGGGCTGTGTGTCCCTTGACAGCGAAGGCCCGCTGTGGCTCAGCACTGAGGTGTAAGCCGAAGCCTCTCACCTGGCAGCGGTGTTGGTGATGGCACCGTCCCGGGCCCGGGTGGAGTAGGTCAGGCCGTTTGGGACGGGACCAACAGGCTGGACCAACAGGCTGGACGTAGCCACGCGAGTGGAAGGTGTAGGGCGGGCCGGGTAAGTAGTTTATGAGGGGAGGGTGGGCGGGGCTGAGCTTCTGGGAAAAGGGGAAGAGGGTTGCTTCATCCCTTCTGTCAAGAGGCTCTCTGGGGCCTGTCCCCTGGTAGGGGCGGGAAAGACTGGCTCCACCCACTTTTCCTTTTCTAGGAACTGAGGTAATGCTCAGGAGGGGGTCTGGGTCAGAGTTCTGTCAGCCCTGTGGCAGAAGTGGGAAGGGAAGGCGTTGGTGATTTCTTGCCACACTAGGTGTTTAGAGAGCAAAAGAGAAGGGATCTTCTTCCACTCAGCCCCGAAGGGCAGATTTGTTTCCAAGCTGGAGATGCCTACTTTTGTTCCTATAGGGCCTGGCTGCTAAGCTCTCTTGAGGCACCCACCAGGCTTGGYCCTGTGAAACTGGTCCCTGGGACTGGAACTCCTTTTGCCCAGGAAGGTCCCAGTACCTCAGGCTGCAGACAGATGACATCAGCATCTAGGCCCTCAAACTGGCTCCACCTGCCAGTCCCTGACCAGCCAGCTCTACCAGGTCTCCTCACGCCCCCCAGCATACTGTGCCCGCCTGTCTCTTTCCAGCTGTTCCCTAGCCCCCAGGATGAGTGGGCTGTCTCTGTGTCTTCTGAGCTCCAGATTAAGGGGTCACAAGAGAAACTATCTTGTTCTCCCCTCTCAGCTTGAAAGTCTGGGGAAGGCTTAGGCCTTTCCGTTCAGGCCTCGGTGGACAGGGGACTCCTCCCCAGGGTACCTGGTACCCTTTTTTCACTGAGTGTCTCATCAGCTGGAGGTGAGCATCTTCCTTCATTTGCAGCCTGGAATCCTTCTTGAGAATCCRGACCAACCGGCCCCAGGAACTCACTCTCTGTACTTTCCAGTCCGGGCTCTGGGTGAACCGTCAGAGATGTCATTAAAACAGCCCCAAGGCAGAGAGGAGCCAGGCGTCACTAGGGAAGCTCTCTCTGGCCCTGTCCAAGGCACCGCCAGCCGGGACTTCTTCACTCCATCCCAAAGAGAGTGACGATAAGAGAAAAGAAGACACAAAGTAGCATACTGGGCAACAATCTGTTTGGAAATGTATCTTGTACAGAGGTATCTTGGGCAGTAGGAACAGAAACTCCAAGATCACATATACACTGACTTTTTTGGTTTGTTTTGAAATGGTCTCACATTTAGCCCAGGTAGACTTTGAGCTCACAGGAATCCTCCTGCTTTAGCCTCCCAAGTGCTGGGATTACTGAAGAGAGCTGACCGTAAGCATCGTGTGAATTTTTCCCTGTTCAGCTGGCAAGCCCTGGAACCCAGCAGACTTTCAACACATACCACTGTTGATCAAAATTCAAGGCAGGTGTGTGGCGGGTCAGCCAAAGGGCTTCACTCTGAGATTGTTTGTGTATCACTTAGGATACAAGAAGAGGCGGGGCTTCAAGGGGCGGGGTACGTGAGCACATGTGTGCCCAGGCAGAATCCAGTGAAACAGGAAAATGCCTGGTTTGCTGCACTCTTCTTGTTTTAACCAGTCACCCTTTTTCCCCACTATGCCAAGTTTGACTCAATGCTCTAACCCCTGAACCACTCCCTCAGGGCCTTGTTCCCTGCGGCTTTCAAAGTCACGACAGTGTGATGGGGTGCACCTTAGGAGTAGACTCCCATCTAAACACCTTGGCAAGGTGAGGCCAGGCCTCTGTTTAATCATTCTCTATTAATACTACAGAAACAGGAAAAGGGCTAAATCACTAAAGCAGAGTGTTTAGCACCTGGCTTCGGCATGCACTGCTCAGCAGCCCTGGGCAGGTTGGAACAGTTTCTTCCTCAGTTCAAATGTTCTAACCATCTCATCCCTGAGTGTGTGAGGATCAAGTGGACCAAGGGTTCCCAAAAGCTTTTCAACCACAGAATGTAATCCACAGGGACCAATATTGTCATTTTAACCAGGTGGGGCAAGATGCCTGGACACATTCTTCCTCAAACACTAAGGCCCTGAGCCTACTCAGCTGTGACTAAAACAGGGGTCAGAGCAGAAAGTCTGAAGGTGGCAGACTCACAGGAGAAAGGGTCACAGTCCCTTCCAGCTACAGACAGCTCTTCTGATTAATTCACAGCCCAAACCACAGCCTGATCCCAACTCCCACCCCAGCCTCAAGCTCAGGCCCTGCGCTAGCCCAAAACTGATGGGGAACTCAAATCCAGCCCTGGTCCTGACCAGCCATAAACACTGAAGTTCTTGTTAGACGGTATCACAGGACAGTGGACCCACACCCCAGAGCCCCTCCCTTCCTTTTCCCAAAATGCACATGGTGGTAATGAAGGTAGTGTTGTCATGGCAGCAGTAATGGTAGCTCTGCAGCTTAGAYGGGCCTCTCCATTCTTTATTCAGTCCCAATAAGTTAAAGGGTGGGGGTGAGGAAGGGCCTCCTAGGTGAGGATGCTGCTGACGGAAGGTAGCATCTCAGCCAAACGCTCCCGGACGCCCTCTTCTTGGCACAGCGAGTTGCCCTGCAGGTTGAGGAGGACTAGCTTGGGGCAGGAGGCAAGAGACTGAAGTGCTGCAGACTGCTGGAGGCCTTGGGCGGTAGAGTCAAGGAAACCTCAGTGGCTCTACCCCACCCATTGTCTGCTACTGGGCACCCCAAAGCTGGAAGCTGCGGCTTGGAAGCAAGTCTGATGGTCTCTTACATACTTCCCGGGGGAAATAAAGTCCTTAGCAGAGATCGGAGAATGTCTGGCTGAAGAGGGGGTTGTGGGAAGCAGGACCCAGTGGGATCATAAAGAGAGGTGGAGAGGGCTGTCAAGTGGCCCTTAGTATTTATACGTGGAAATTTCCATGTGGAAATGTGGGTCAAAGATGCTCTAACCCACCAATTTCGAGAGGGATCAAAGGATTTTAGAAAATACTGAACCTCCTGATTTTAGACTCCTCAGTGGTTCCTGAGGATCTCTACAGGCTGYCTGTCCGTGAACTCTGGYGTGTGAAGTCACACTCTACAGAACTCCAGAGTAGAAGTTAATAATAGTCACAGACAGCCCCAGGGCACTGTCTCCCCTCAGCTCGCCCTGCCCAAGCCCTGTTTCCGGTCCTGCCTTGAGATGACCCTGTCTGTGTCTGCGGTTTGTCCCCCTGAAGCCTGCTCCTTGCCCTAGAAGCTGTCTGCAAAGCAGACTGAAGGGAGGATACGGTTATTACATAGTAACAGCTCCTGCAGCCGGGGAAGGTTAGCCACGCCATCCAAGTTCTCCAGGACATTATCGCTGGCCTGCAGCACCTGAGGAGCAGGGAGGTGGGGAAACACAAGGTCGATCAGGCAGCCTGGGACCAGTACAAGCCATGAGGAGCCCAGAGTGACCAGCTTAGGTGTGTGGAAAAGCTCACAGGGCCAGCCTGGATAGTCAAGGGGGGTGTGGAAGCGGGTTACCTGCAGGGGTCAGAGGTCAGGAGGTCCTGCTGTAACACGGGGGGGGGGACCCCAGACAGAATGGGAGGGATGGGGGCTTTACCTCAAGACAGCGCAGAGCAGCCAGGGCTGGGGGCAGGGCTCGGAGGCGATTGTGGGACAGGTCAAGATGAGTGACCAAGAGCAGTTGTTCCAGATGGCAGAGCACGGTGAGGTCCTGGGAGTGGGGGGAGGGGTGAAGAACTCAGCAAGAGCCAGGCCGTCCTAGCCACCTGCTCCATACAGACCCTTGTTAGCGACTACCTGCGTGTAAGAAGCACACAGCCCGGTGTATAGGAGTATGTGCTATGTCAGGGACAGGGGACAGACAGATGGTTATGGAGGGGTGGCTAGTGAGAGGCGATGGGGAGAGGAAGCCTCAAGTGTGGGACGGAGGAGAGTGGCGTGCCCCACAGCAAACAGAAAGCTAGGAGTGGGGCTGTGCTGGGCTGCGGTGACACCAGTGCAGTGACGAGGCAAAGCGGATTTGTTGAGATGACTAGAAACACAAAAAGCAGAGTCTGGGCAGCTTTCAGAACTCTCTAGAAAGGACTTAGGGTTTAGGTTCTGGGGCCCGATCCAGTGTCAGAAGCACAGGAATGCAGATGGGTGGTAAAAAGGCTTTTTTTGTTTTGTTTTGTTTTGTTTTCAGCACTGGGAACTGAACCCAGAGCCTTACCAATGAGCAATACATTTCTAGTCCAGCTTTTATGGCTCAGGATTTAAGACCAGGGAACAAACAGGATGAAGAACTGACTGACAGGAAGGAAGGCCTAATGAAGGAGCAGGCTTCAAGAAAGATGGTGGAGTCAAGCTGGTGGGGAAGGCGGCGGGAGGAAGGGGCTTAGGGAGGGAGCCCATGCTGAACCATACCTTGTGAGCCAGGTGCAGCACACGGACGTCGGCATACTCCATCTTGAGAACACTGTTTTCCAGCAAGAACTTGCTGCGCAGGTCATCCAAGTAGGCCGCTCTCATTGGGTCCACAGTCTGGTGGAGAAGAAGTGGGCAGCTATGGGGGTYATCTGCCTTCTAACAGCCCACTGGGCCTCCTCTGGGCTGCCCTCCCCCAGGCCCAACTTGCTTTGAGGGTACTGAAGTACTGCAGTGTTTCTTTCTCATAGAGGAGGGGGTCCAGTGCCCTCATCAGCAGGATGATGGTCAGCAGGCACCCTAGGGAGAAGGTGGAGAAGGCTTGCKGGCTCTCGAGACCTCTGTCGGGGAGGTTCCCTGGACAGGCTTCCCCGGGTGGTTCTGGTTCTCGGGAGCAGCCGGCTTAGGGGCTCACATTTATTCTCAGGCTCCAGCTCCTGCAGCTCCTTACAGGACTCAAGCTCAGACTGTAGCACTGTGGACTTTTCCACGGAGAGCTCGCACCTGAGAGCGGGAAGGTTGGGGAAGGTACGTTGCCCACAGCCCAGAGTTCTAAGCCATCCCCCTTCCCCCAGGCCCATGCCTCCTGCCTCAACTGCCCAATGTCTAGATCCCCTCTCTTCAACCACGGGCTCCTGGCTGTCACCTGAATAGCTGTTCATCAGTGGCTGAGTCTCGGCACCAGCACTCCTGGAGGCCTAGGGGAAAGGTTAAGTAGTGGGATGGACCACTGTGGGGAGAGGAGAGAGAAGGCTGGGGACCTGATGTGGTGAGGGGAGCTTTAGACAGCATCACCTTTCAAAAGCACACACTCCTTCTGGGCGTCACTTCCTGTCCAGATGACACGAAACGTGTGCTGGGGCAAGTGGTCATTGAGAGAGGCAGTGGGCAGGTCACAGAGCTGAGAGCCCTGGTCAAGGAAACGTGCTACCTCGCTGCGTTTCTGACTGTCCCACCCTAGTCCTGTCCCAGGCCCTCATTTCTGCCCCACCAGTCCTGGGATACCCAGACATGGCTGGGCCGGTTCCTGCCGTCTGGGGTCCTCCACTCCACGCTCAAAGGCGCCTCGTCCACCGTGAGTAGCAAGGTCCCCATCCTGGAGCCCACCTGCCACGGGGAACAAAGAGAGACTTATTAGCTCTAGCAGCCTCAGATTCGGGGGTCTCACGATGCGCTTAATAAAACCACTCGACTCACTATCAGGGGACGAGAGAAGCAGACTGACAGACAGGCCTCTTCCCGGCTCACATGCAGGCAGCAGAGAACATTGTGGGGCTCCGCTAGGGAGAGAGACGGCCTCAGTTTACCTTAAAAGTCATCTTTGTTTCTTTCTAAGTCTCAAACATCCTGCCCTTTCCCCACTGCTTACCCCGGCCCAGCAGCCAGCGGTGATAGAACCAGGCACTCTGATCATTGGGGTCAGTAAAAAAGGCATTTTGCACCAACTCCAGCTCTGTGGGGGCCAGGAAGGTATGGGGTTGTCAGCATGCTGGTAGGATCCTAGACATTCCAAGAGCTCTCCGGCCCAGGTCTCACTTATACCCCAGCCTTACACAGGAATTGCATGTGTCAACAAGAAGTAGGAGCTCAATAAAGTGATTTAGAGCAGGGTCAGACAGGTATCAGGACTGGGGTGATCCTGTAGAATCCTTGCCAGGATCCTTCCTAATGCTGCAATTCTTTAATACAGTTCCTCATGTTGTGGTGACCCTCCCAACCATAAAATTATTTTTTGTTGCTACTTCATAACTGTCATTTTGTTACTGCTATGAATCGTAATGTAAATACCTGACATTTCCGATCTTAGGTGATCCCTGTGAAAAGGGTTGGTCAACTCCCAAAGGGGTCACAACCCACAGGTTGAGAACTGCTGGTCTAGGCCCACCTACCTTTCAGCAGTACATTTTCAGGGAGTCGTCCCTGTGGGCCAGAGTCTGGCTGGGGGTGCAGCTGGGGCAAGAGGCAGGAGCGATAATGCCAAGAGGAATAGTTGGAGAAGTTCCGAGTGATGAGGCTGTCAGTGAAGGCTAGTTCCTCCGCGGGGGCGACAGCGGCCTGTGCAGCCACAAAGCGCCGATAGTCCCAGCAATGAACTAGGGAGGTTGAGGGAGGCAGCCTGACTCAGAAGCAGGACCAAGAGGGCCTACAGCACTGATGCCCCCCAGGATTCCCTCAGAGGCTGCACCTGGCTCCGCCATCCCTTTCGGCACCACCAACATGGAGGCTGGTGCTAGATCCTGTGTATCCCTCCCCACTCCGCGGACCCAGTACCCGGATGTGGGACCCACGAGGTCTGTAGGGACAGGACTGTGGACACCTACAGTTCCGCTCGTCAGCCTCGAGGAAGCGGGCACACAGCTCCAGCTCCCGGGCCCAGTTGGGCTCAGGCAGGCGGCTTAGCAGCCAGCAGCGGTGGTGCCAAGTGCCATAGGACTTAGGATTCACACGCAGACAGCTCTCTAGGAAGCCTAGTTCTGCCTTCACAAGAGCAGCCAACTCCTCAGGGGACCTGTACCCCAAGAGAAAGGGGGTTAGAGTCTTCCAACGACCAACCCCAACTTCCCTTCTTGTATCTGGTCCCCCCCTCCCGCCCCCACTACCCTATCTCAGTGCCCGACTACTCTGTTCCTCCTCCAGCTCTGCACCCAGGCAGGGCCAGGGCAGAGGCCTGAACTCCTACATACTTCTGGGTTTCCAGCTGCTGGAGCACTTCTCTGCGACAGTTCCAGAGAGTGGCAAAATCAGGGTTGGCTCCCAGAATCTGGCTTGTCAGCTCTAGCACCGATTCATCCAGCTCGCCGGCCTGCCGCTGAGAAGACAGRTTATAGGATCGGAGACCACAGCATCTCCACGGCTCTAGGCTAAACATTATACACTCAGAACCAGTCAATAGTGGCACTATGCAACAGGTACTATGCAAAACCTTACTCGGCCTAACAGGTATTTTCTCACTTAATCTTTGCAATACTCTTAGTAAGGATGTGCAATCATTAGCTCCGTTTTACAGATGAACAAACTTTAGACAGTTCCGGGGAYTCGCACAAGGCAATACAGCCACAACAGACAGAATCAAGAGTTAGATCCCTGCAGTTTGGCTCTAGGGTCAAGCTTTTGGTCTCTGTTATAATTGGGGATTGAGACTGCCTCTGAGGGCCCCACCTTCTGGAAGACAGCTTGAGTGGCTGACTGGTAGAGTTTTAGCTTCTGTTCCCTTTCCAGCCTTTTGGCCTCTGCCTGCTCTTCGGACGTCTTCACCTTCAGGCGTCCATGCTACAAGGAAGGATAGAAGGGTATGGATGCAGGTTGCCTTGCAGGGGCAGACTTGCAGAAGCCCTGCCGAGACAGCCATGTGGGATGAGGGCCTGGACATGCAGGGGCAAGGGGCTGAGCTCAGGGTTCTCACCATGGTTTCGGCTCAGCGTTGGGGACAGGGGAGGGGTCCAGAGGTAGCCCGGTCAGCCTGTGGGGAGAGATGTCAATCACAGAACCCCGCCCACATAGCCCCGCCCCCAGGTGTTTCCCGGAAGCTGCCAGCAGGCCCAGGCTAAGGATCCCACGCGTGTAAAAGGGGGCCGGCGGCGGCTGGCACTGTGAGGTCAGGAGGGAGCGCTCACCACAACCTCGGCCTGGGTTCCCGCAGATCTTTCTGAAGCCCCACCTGCCAGGGTTGGTAGGACCGCCAGGACCCAGGCACACGCCGCGCGGGGAGAGAGCAGTGYCCGCCCGCCCGCTCGCCCGTCCGGCGGACCCTTGCACCCCCTCCTTCACGGGCGAACCCACCTGCACTGGCAGGAGGTGCCAGGCGGTGCAACTCCGGCCTCCACCGAGTCCCAGTGTGGCTAGAGCGGCTCCGTGCCTTGTAAGGTGCAGACACGAGGCGCTGCGCCCCCTGCAGGTCTGGCGAGGAAGCTGCAAGTGTCAACAAGTTTCTGTTAGTGCCCGGGTGCGTGTGAGTGACTGGAGAATGAGGACAGGCTCTATCCATTAGCATCACAGACTGCAGCCTGAAGGGATCGGTTTCGGCTCAGAAAATCCCAAGACCAAGTTCTCAGGACAAATAAGCTTTATTTGCCCTAGAGGGACGAAGTATAAGAATAAGAGACAGAGGGACTGGAGAGATGGCTCAGGGGTTAAGAGCACTGACTGCTCTTCCGAAGGTCCTGAGTTCAAATCCCAGCAACCACATGGTGGCTCACAACCATCCATAATGAGATACCCTCTTCTGGGGTATCTGAAGACAGCTACAGTGTACTTACATATAATAAATAAATCTTTAAAAAAAAAAAGAATAAGAGACAGAAACAGGAGATGGAGAAGGGGAAAGGGAACAGGGGAGAGGAAGAACAGGTATTTCTCCCGGAGAGGGGACAGAGGACCGCCTTTGGATAGAGAGGAGACAGACGTGGCCCATAGGTAAACAGCGGTTTATAAAGGTAAAAGGGGGAATCCTGTGTTAGGCTGAGGTGATTAATCTTAATTGGGCACGTTAATTAGGTGAGCCAAAGGGGGCTTTTGACGGCTGGACTTTAATACTTTGACCTTGGTAGTCAGCCTCAGGAGGAAGAAGTGGTCAAATAAGGGAATGGACCTTGGTGGCTAGCTTTAGGGACTCAGTCTAACGGGTTTTAGCAAGGCAGAGGAAATGGGGAGAAGGCCTGGTAGAGCCACATTTGCTATACTCAGGATGTCTGGAGTCCCTTCCAGCCCAGGTGAGGAAGGTTCTCCAGCAACCTGCTATCCGCCAGTTCTGGCTGTCAAAAGTTCTCAGTTTCCCTCCTGTTCTCTTGATTTCATCTATATTCATGGTTATCTGGCACCCAAATCTCTCTCCAGTCCAGATGTCTACAAGCATGATAGTAACACTTATATATCAGTATATGTATGTATTGACATAGTCAAAAGCTAGAGGCAGTGGTGCTGTTTGTAATGTCAACTTCTCAAGGGGTCGACACAGGAGTTCTAGAGTTTAAGATAATGGTGAGATTTCTAATTTTTAAAAAATTAACTATCGCTGGGCAGTGGTGGCGCACACCTTGATCCCAGTACTCAGGAGGCAGAGGCAGGCAGTTCTCTGAGTTAGAGGCCAGCCTGGCTATCAGAGCAAAATGTAGAACAGCCAGGGCTCCATAGAGAAACCCTGGAAAACCAGAAAAAGGAAAAAGGAAAAAAGAGAAATAGAGTATTGTCTATATATCCCAGAGATATTTCAAACCATAAAAGCTAAAAGACACTGTCTGGCCTTTCCCCACACGAGTGCCRGCCTTATCTTCATTGTTGTACTAAATGACAGGATGCTCCCAGCTTTCAGTCTCTTCAATAACCAGTCCAGTCCAGTYGCCACCAAGGCTGTTGCTGCGTTCTTCGTCCTGTGTCCTCTCTACTATCATTCATTTTGAGCCACGGAGACATATTTAAAGTGTCTACTACGTAGTCAGCCCTTTTCTAGGTCCTGTGACATATTTCAGAAGAAAAGGGATGCTTCTTCCAGCCTTGCGTATTTCAGGGGGGTGGGGGGGGGGGGGGGGGGGGGAAGCTAAGTTACTTGTTATCTTTGCTCCTGGCACTATGATGGGAGCTCTGTATTTCTGATGCACGTGAGCCCGCACATGATAACACACACACTCTACACATACTACAAACACACACATTTACAAACACACACACACATACACACACACACTTACACACACATTTACAAACACACACATTTACAAACACACACACACACACACACACACACACACACAGGACCACATGTGGAGGCCAAAGCAGAGTGATTAAAAACATGACTCAGCCTAACTTGGTGGCTCACACCTGTAATCCCAGCACTTGGGAGGCTGAGGCAGGAGGGGCCTGGCTATGTACTAAGACGGTAAGTGAAAAAGTTAAAAGGCTGGATTGGATGTCTTGGAGAACACCTGTAACCTCAAGACATGGGAGGAGAGAAAGAATCCCAAGTTCAAGGCCAGCCTGAGTTAGAAAAGGAGTTCCTGGTGAGTTTCTGCTAATGTAAGCTCAAACAAAAACTAAAACAAAAAACCCCAACAACAACAACAACAACAACAACAACAACAGAAAATTTTTTTCTAGAGTTGACGTGATTAAATAAAATATTGGTGTGAAGTGGTTTGAATAACAACTATACTGAATAAATGCTCAGTAAATAATACTATAGCAAGGATATTATAGTTATTATTTTTAATTTTCCTGACAAACATGCAAGAAATGGAGGTCCAAGATTAATGGCTTGCTGAGGGCCRCCCAAGTAGTAGTAGTAAGTACCAGGTAAGACTGAGCGGTGATTCAGGGCTAGTCTCCCCTCAACATCTATATTTTGTTGTTGTTGCTATTTGGCTCCTTCCAGATCTTGTTTCTTGTGCTATAGGCACTCAGACATACAAGCAGATACCAGGAATACAGATGCCAACAGGGAAGGTTTGCCAGCCACAGCGTTACATCACAGTCACTAAGGGAGGAGGGAAGGGGGCGGGAAGGTTGAGGTAAGCACGGGAGGGAGACTATTTAATAATTAGCGATCTTGAAACTGGCAAAGCTGAGTCAGGCAGGCTTGAGAGGAAGTGAGTCTTGTGAAAAAYATCTGCATTCAAAAAGGTGAGGCCTGTGTTTTGGAAAGAGAAGGCAGGAAGGGCATTTCAGACATGTGTGGCGTGCAGCTGGGGGTGAGAAACCAAACAGACTGAGTTGGCTGGCAGAGAGAAGCTGAGCCAGGTGCCCTCACAGATAAGAATAAAAGAACTGATGGCAAGCCTCTTGCTTAGTGGCAAGAGGAGTTGTCGTGAGTTATATTTGGCCTTCTCCCTGTGGTAGTGGGAAGCAGGCAGCTGGGCTCTGATATTTGCAGAGATTTTTTTTTCTGCTTGTTGTGAAAGCAATGATTTGAACATYAGTAGAGACCAGTCAGCTTGCTTAAAGCATACGTATTTATCATCACCCACATCCCACTGTGGGCAGACGTAGGTATCATCACCCACATCGYACAATGAGGAAACAGAGAGGAGGTGGAGGGCATCGGTACACACAGTATTTCCAGGACCCTGAGCAGAGACCAAATATGAGTTGGAAGGAAGGAAGGGAGGGACCATGAGCCACAGTGAAGTCTCTGCAGGCAGCCCTGTTCCAGAGGTAGAGGGAGAGA
>BDUI01002906.1:75592-95003 GCA_002335545.1 Apodemus speciosus | reverse complement strand
GAAAGAAAGAAAGAAAGAAAGAAAGAAAGAAAGAAAAGAAGGAAGGAAGAAAGACAGAAAGAAAGAGGATATAGGAGACATTCAGGGACAAGCGTTTCCTGTTTTGAACTTCCCAAGATTCTGATCGCGGAGATGGACAGGGGAGCAGATGACTCACGAATGTCTGCATTTCACTCCTTCCATCAGAGTCCTGGCGTTTTTTTTTTTTTTTATACCTTGGATTCTTTCTAGCGACCTGACATCCCAGTTCCTTCTGAGTCAGCCTGGTGAAATCTCTTGATGACCAACGGTATTATGCTGTGCGCACAGCGTACATCCGGGCTAGGGACGGAGAGGGAACAGCCCAGCTAGTGAATAGAGGGGTGCAGCCCAAGGGCTGGGCCTAAAAGCCAAGAAGACCCCACAGGGAAAGTCCCTGCGGCAGAGGATCCTATCTCACCTAGGAAGTGGTGGCGCTGACTCAGGCTGCTGTCTTTGAGGAAGAGGTCAAGGAAAAGAAGCTGGGAAATGAGACTGGAAAGCTCCAAAGACTCCTGGAGCCAGGGCTTGAGCTTCCGCCCTGCGAACTAGACCCGCATTCTGGTGGACGAAGCTGACGGCTTTGCTTAAAATCATGCTGAAGGGCTGGGAATATGGCCAAGATGCTTGCTGCCGGGCAGCCTGGCGACACTGTTGAGCAACTCTAGGCTGGCACTGTTGGATTTCATTAGGGCACATGCAGTGTTAGTACCAGGAAGCAAGATTCGATATAGCTAAGGAACAGGATGAGAGAGTGTGGGCCTTGGGGAAAAGGTGATCTCAAAGGATAAGTGTCCGCTCTTTCCTGTCCCATCCATTAGTTACAGTAGTAACTGCGGGCCTGAGCTGGGTCTATGGCACAGGGGATAAGGCCATGAGACAAACAGATATAATCCCTGCCTTATGAGCGTACGGCCTAAAGCAGCGCCATCCAATTGAACCTTCTGCCTGACATAAATAATCCCATAAGCAAAGGCACATGGTGCCGGGTGTGCTGAGTTGGGGGACTGCGCCGTCTAGGAATAAAGTAGGCTTCTTGCAAGAAGAGAGCCCAGAGGTGGGCCATCTTGGGGCTCGTTTGCACCCCTTCTCTGTGCCTGTTGGTACCAGGCCCTATGGTGCTGTGACTACCTTCTAGTTCATCATGTGAGGTGCAGCGCCCTCCTTCCATTTCTGCTGTGAACTACCCAAAGAGATTCATTTGTCTGCGTTTCCCTTCCCCATCCAGGTTCCTTCACTGTAGCAGTTACTTGGTAACATATAATTCAGCTAGTCATTCATCAACTGAGATGATTGGTCACCAGCACAGTTCCACGACGTGATCCAAGATAAGATTCCTTCTCTCACAGATCTACATTCTAGCCAGGGAACCAGACTTTTAGAAGGAAATGATACGACAGATGACTTCAGAGCAGCCTAAGCACCCTGAGGAATCAAAGTCTGTACTGAAACATAGCTGCCTGAACTTTGTAACTCCACAGGGCACTGGGGGTCTCGGAAAGGAGTGGAAAGATAGCTCGGTGGTTAAGAACATGTGCTGTGGGGCTGGAGAGATGGCTCATTGGTTATGAGTACTGACTGCTTTCCCAGAGGTCCCCAGTTCAATTCCCAGAAACCACATGTAATGGGATCCTATGCCCTCTTCTGGTGTGTCTGAAGAGAGTGACAGTATACTCACATACATTAAAATAAAATAAAATAAAATAAAATAAAGAACACTTGCTATTCTTCCAGAGGACCTGGGTTCAGTTCCCACCCATGTTGGGTGGCTCACAACTTCCTGTAACTCTGGAGCCAGAAGATCTGATGCTCCTGGCCTCTGCGAGCATCTGCACATTGGCATTATAGACTCATACAGACATTTACACATAAATAAATCTTTATAAAAAAGAAAGCTAAGTACTACTAAAGATGTTTAAAAAGGCTATAGGGAAACATTTTATATGCTTACTTAAGAAATTTGCTTACTTAAAAATACATAAATAAGGGGCTGGAGAAACGGCTCAGTGGGTAAGAGCATTGGCTGCTCTTCCAAAGGACCCAGGTTCAATTCTCAGTACCCACATGGTTCAAACCATCTGAAACTCCAGTACTAGTGTATCTGACATCGTCTTCTGTTTTTTGTGTCCACTGTATGCTTGTGATACACATACGTACATCCAGGCAAAACAACCATTTGTGTAAAAATAAAAGCAAATCTAATTATACCTGTATAYGTGTATTGTGTTACATATATACAAATATATTTGTATGTTTATAATTTGTGTATTCACACACATATATGTGAAATATATTTACATACTGGGCTAGTTAGTCTCATGCCAACTTGACACACAAACTAGAGTTATCTTAAAGGAGGAAACTTCATTTGAGAAAATGCCTCCATAAGATCCAGCAGTAAGGCATTTTCTTTTCTMCCTCTCCCCCACGCCTCCCCAAGACAGGGTTTCCTGGATGTCCTGGAACTCACTCTGTAGACCAGGCTGGCCTTGAACTCACAGAGATCCATCCTAGCTATCAAGTCTATGAACCACAGCAATGGCTAGCCTGGCAAGATGTCCCCAATGGCACAATAGTGGTACTTAAACCTTGGGTGTAACCAACAACTGTCTAACTGGACTCAAGCATAGGAGGAAATTCATTCCTGGCATTGTAAACCCAACCAACTACCACTGATTGGAGGGTCATAGGTCCCAGAAGAGAACCGGCTACTGCCATTTCCCTAAACAAATATAGTTTCTAACAACATTCTAAATACTTACCCCTATAACCACAGGYAAGTCGTACCTCTTACTTCTCACCAAAGCTGCTTTTTTCTAACAGACAGTGTGTCCTACAGAGATCCTCAGCTGGTCAAAATGCTGAGGATAARCGACTGCTGTACATTTACAGTGCAGCGCCCTTCACCTAAGGCTCAGGAGAAACCATGGAGCCAGAGGAGCAGGATACCTGCTGTGAGATGGTGTGTCCTAGACATGTCACAGGGAAGCTGCACCCATGAAATCTCAGCAACATGGTCACCTACACCACATGCATAATGCCAGCGCCAACGGGAAATCTCACAAAGACCCAGCCCTAGATGAAGAGCTACAGGGAATCATAGGCTTCTGAGGAAGGGAGAACCAATTCCCTTTAGGGATGAGTCCCCATAGGTCATCCGACCCCAGGTGGTTGTCCCTAAACACATGTACACAAGAGCCACATTAAAAGGGCTGAGCAGGTGGGTTAGATATTATATATAATATTATATATGTCATATATAATGTATATCATGTGAAATATTGTATATATGATGTATATGATATATATGATAAGGAAAAGGTCATGAATTTGAGTTGGAGGGAGTTGGAGGGAATGGGAGGAAACTGGAGGAGGAGAGAGGGTAGAAATGATATAAATATAGTACTCTCAAAAGAAAGAAAAAGCCAGATGTGGTGGTGGACGCCTTTAATCCCAGCATGTGGGAGGCAGGAGCAGGCAGATCTCTGTGAGCTTGAGGCCAGCCTGGTGTATAGATCCGAGTTCCAGGACAGCCAGGATGAATATTTGGTGAGCCATGGCGGCTAAAGCAAGACAGGTTGTACTTCCCTGAGCTGGTGAGGGATTAAGAGAGAAGCTGGGCATATCGGGAGTGATGACAAGAGGCATGGGCAGGTGAGTCAGGCAGGGTGGGTACTCGAGTTCTCACAGGAACAGAGAGCAAACAGGGAGTGGCATGGAAGGGTAAGGAAGGAGAACTCTTGCTAGCTCAGGATTGGTGACTCAGCAAGGCTGTGTTGCTGTGTCGCTGTGTCTCCCTTGTACACCATGACTTAGGCTAGARCTTTGGCCCAGAGATAGGGGAGACTGGAAGGACCCCAAGAGATGCTCATGGTTCCTACAGCTGTTAGCCCTACTGACTGGGAAGTAATCCCAACCCCCCAGGTCCCTGAGCAGGCGAGAAGGACTGATGAGGTAGGTCTAGGAGGCAAGAGCTCTCGGAAGGCTAGTACCTGGGAACGGATTCTGCCACAGGCTGCCAACCTACCATCATTGGTTCTCGCTGGACCTGTGAGGTTGAGGTTAGCCACACTCTGAATGGCTTAGTACTGTTCAGTTCTATGCTTCAGGATATAGACTTCTTTTTTGTTTGTTTGTTTGTTTGTTTGTTTTCCGAGATAGGGTTTCTCTGTGTAGCCCTGGCTGTCCTGGAACTCACCCTGTAGACCAGGCTGGCCTTGAACTCAGAAATCTGCCTGCCTCTGCCTCCCAAGTGCTGGGATTACAGGCATGCGCCACCACCGCCTGGCAGGATATAGACTTCTGTGTGGGGAAGGTAGCAACAGGGGAAGCAGGCGTGAGAGCCCCAAGACTCAGTGTTGGCTTGGGGTTGGTTTCCCAGTATCTCCTAGGAAGTGGGTAAGGACATCTCTCATACTATTCAAGACCCAAGCGGAGGCCACAGGAAAAAGTTCCCAGAAGGGGGAAAAAGCAAGGTCAAAAACCCCAGAAGCTTCTAGAAGGCTGAGATAGATTTTGCAGGATGAATTATGGCRGGCAGAAATGGGCCTGGGAGGTGGGCTGGGGGCCTGAGGGCCCTGGGAAATGARTGGTACTGGAGACTTGTTCGAGYAGAAAAGAAAGTGTGGTGAGACTTAGGGATGGTCAAGACTGAATTTGGCCAGGAAGTCCTGGAGGTGAATAAACTGATTTTGTACAGTTGTCTACTAACCTCAACACCCCCTCTGCAGAAAACAAAATAGCTCTCCAAAGCCCAAACCAAACAGGAAGCTGAGCAGCAGCAGAGAGACCCGACACAGGGGAAAGAGCTTGCATTCCAGGATTGCATGTATTTGGTTGAATCTAGCCTCTTCTGTTGCAAAGAGCTGCAATCCTGAACAAGTTGCTCAACTCTTCAAAGCAGTGGTTTCCTTTACTGCATAGCATTGCTTTATAGGGCAGGCGAGAAGATGGAGTGGGATTGTTGGGAATGAGTAAAAGAAACGGATTCTAAGTACCACCATTTCATTTTCAGTCTCCATTTAATCACAGGGCAGAGTCCCAAGCCCTAGAGAGCTGGGCACTTCCCTGTAGCTGAACAGCTTCTGTTGTAAACAGTTGTCTGAGTGCAGACATCTCAGGGRCAACTTTATCTCGCTGTCAGGGTCAAAAAAGTTCATGTTCCCAGGCCTAAGAATGAACATCTATTCCATTTCTCCAATTCCATTTCTCTTAATTGTCTGTTAACTGGTAAGGAATATAGAAACTGCTGTTATCTAAACCAAGGTGTATAAGTTATAAATATATATACCCAATTGCCTGCTATGCACTAATGAATCACGTGCAGCTGGCCCATTCCTTTGTCCCCTTGTCACTCTGTGAACCTACTGTCTAGAAGAATGAATTAAGGGCCTCGAAGCCAGGTACCTTGAATATGGTCCAGTCTCCAACGGATACATCATTGCTTAACCCAAAATATCAAAATACAATTAGATAACACTGCAGCCTTCCCCAGCCCCCCCTTGTGTTCCAGTCCTTTAAAAGTGTTGTACAATCTCCCTTTGGGGATATGGTTCAGATCCTGAACTGGCCGCCTCCTTGAGGGCTCAGAAAACAAACCTTCATTTTTTTAATTAGATATTTGCTTTATTTACATTTCAAATGTTATCTCCTTTCCTTGTTACCCCTCCGAAAACCCTCTATCCCATCCCCCCTCCCCCTGCTTTCCAACTCCTCCCCTCCCACTTTCCTGACCTGGCCTTCCCTTATACTGGGGCATAGAGCCTTCACAGGACCAATGGCCTTTCCTCTCATTGATGTCTGAAATGGCCATCCTCTGCTACATATGTAGCTAGAGCTATGGGTCCCTCCACGTGTACTCTTTGGTTGGTGGTTTAGTCCCTAAGAGCTCTGGGGGCACTGGTTGGTACATATTGTTGTTCCTCCTATGGGGCTGCAAACATCTTCAGCTCCATGGGTTCTTTCTCTAGCTCCTCCATTGTGGACCCWATGCTCAGTCCATTGGTTGGCTGTGAGTCATGGGTATTTTGATCCCCCTTCTAAGAAGGACTAAAGTATCCACACTTTGGTCTTCCTTCTTCTTGAGCTTCATGTGGTCTATGAATTGTATCTTGGGTATTCTGAGCTTTTGGGCTAATATCCAGATATCAGTGAGTGCATACCATGTGTGTTCTTTTGTGATTGGGTTACCTCACTCAGGATGATATTTTCTAGTTCCATCCATTTGCCTAAGAATTTCGTGAATTCATTTTTAATAGCTGTGTAGTACTCCATTGTGTACCACATTTTCTGTGTCCATTCCTCTGTTGAGGGACGACATCTGGGTTCTTTCCAGCTTCTGGCTATAAAGCATTCATTTTTAAGCTCCTGAGTCGGGAGTGAGTTTTCTTGACTTCATCCCAAACCCGACAAGATCTAGGTAGTCACTGCAAGCTCCTAACAAACTCTGGCTGTTCCTTTGTGCTAAAGTGACAGTGAAGCTGAGTCACCCATGTCCCTTGGGCCCGGGCCCTGTGAGGGAGGCTCAGGCTATGTCTGTTTCTGCCTTTGTGTTTCTTCTGGAACGACCTCCCCGACAAGAGGAACGCCAAGACACCTCACTCGGCCCGGCACAGGACTCACTGAATGAGGTTACATGAAGGTGCTCCATTTCTTCCCTCTGCCTCTTTCCCAACATTCCTTGCAGGTCCAGGGAAAGGGCTTCTCCTGATTCCCTGTTATCAAGTTAAGTGCAGGTGGCCTCCAGTTCGTTCCACTCCTGACACTCTAGGGCAGCCAGACCTGTGATTCCTTGGCTTAACTCTAAGCTGAGCCTGGAGCTGAACCCTGGCTAGGGAAACCCAGTCACCTCCCATACCTGGCCTTGGCTCAGTCCCCAGGTGCTGTGGGGTGAGGGCAGGACACAACAGCAGCCCACTGAGATGCAGACCTCTTGGCACAGGGAGCTCTGTGCGTCCTGGTGTGTTTTCTGCTGCTGTGATATCACCATGACCAAAAGCGACTTGAGGAGGAAAGGGTTTATTTGAGTTTACACTGACACACTGGAGTCCATCATTCCCAGGGAAGCCGAGGCAGGAACCGAAGCAGAGATTATGGAGGAAGAAGGCTGCTTACTGCTTGGTTTTCATGCATTGCTCAGCTTGTTTATGGGACAAACCCAGCACCACCTGCCCAGGGGTGGCACTGTCCACAGTGGTCTGGGCCCTGCAATGTCTCAGTTAAGGTTTCTTCTTTACAGCTGACCCACTTTTCAGTTTGTGTCACATTGATAAAGCCAGCCAGCATACTGTTCAAATCCCTGCACTAGGAGACTTTTTTTAAAAAGATTTATTTATTACATGTAAGTACACTGTAGCCATCTTCAGACACACCGGAAGAGGGCATTGGATCACATTACACATGGTCAGGAGCTAGGAATTGAACTCAGGTCTTCTGGAAGAGCAGTCAGTGCTCCTAACCACTGAGCCATCTGTCCAGCACCTGTTGYACTAGGAGACTTAAGATGGGAGTCTAGCACACTACCTGGCATCCGAAGGCTGTGGCCTTAGGGTGACCCCAGCTCTCCTTGAAGCGCCTTCTTGAGAAAGCTCGGTGTTGCTTGGAAGTTTGCTTTGTGTTCCAGCGGCCTTGACCTGACCACTAAAAAGAGCAAGAGCTGGGGATGTATCTCTTCTGAGCAGGAGCCTGTCTCCAGGACCTGCGAGCCCTATCTTTGAAATGGACTCAGGAGAAGGAAGAGGCCCCTTCAGGTATCTGAGGATTGGGTCCTGACTCAGATGTCCTCCACCTCCAAATATGGCTGGCCTGGCCACATCCCCAATCCTGATGGCTGGTCCAGCTGAGCTCCTGCTTGGCCTTCCTACCTTCTCTCCAGTTCAACACCCAGCCCCCCTTTCACATGTCCTAGTGCATGCCTGTAACTCCAGCACTTGGAGGCAAAGGCAGGAGGATCTGGACTTTGAAGCCAGACTGGACTAGTTCCAGGACAGACTGAGGCCTATAGTAATACCTTGTCTTAAAAACCCAAGCAAGCAACCTCCTGAAATGACGAGTCCCTTCCTGTAAGTGAGAAGCAGCTCTTCTCCTAACGGTCTGTGTGTGCTGAACAAGATCTGTTTTCTGTTTGCACTGCTTTAAAGTCATTGTCTGTAATCACCCACAATTTCTGACTTTTGATTTCTTTATTGTTCCTCTTTAGTAATGTTTACTTTATATAACCACAATCTGTTGTTACAATCAAAGGTCAAAACCAAACACAAAAATGAAAATAGAGGCCACTTTTAAAAAATGAAAAACCAAACCACCTAATGCCTGCCTGTGTTGAAGTCTCTCTTCCTCCTCCATCTCTCTGTCTCTTTCTCTCTCTGTCTYTGTCTCCTTCTCTCCTTCCTTTTCTCTTTCTTTTTTCCCATTTCTCTTCATTTTTAAGGCAGGGGCTTCTTATGTATCCAGAATGACACACGACCTAGAACTTCATGCGTAGCCTAAGCTGGCCTCCCTCACCCCCATCCTGGGGGGACATATATGCTCCGTCACACTCTGGGAGGACATATATGCTCCGTCACGCTCAACTTCAGTTGTTTACTTTTGATCCATCCTGGCCTCTCCTTAGTCCCTGTTCATTCCTGGGGCAAATCTAACCGCCTTTGCAGCTCAGCATGAGTCTGTGGACATGACCTTCATCTAGAAGCACCCACACCATGTATTGGGAGGTTGAGGGGGCACTTAGGTATGTCAGGCAGGAAYCCAGGCAGACAGAGATGGACATTGATACCGTTGGTTCCTGGAAGACAGGAACACAGGCAAAGGTCAACTTACCAGAGAAAGGTGTGGTAGAAAGAAATGTCGTAACCCCCTAGGAAGGTAAACCCGCTAGGACAGGGGAGGAGACTGGTGGCGATTCCTCCTGCTCCTCAGCATCTAAACCCCACCTTGGGTCTCGGCATGGTTCTCCCCCCAAATCCCCAAGACAGGGTCTCTCCACATAGCCCTGGCTGTCCTGGAAATCACTATGTACTCGATTATGTAGACCAGGCTGTCCTTGAACTCACAGAGATCCTCCTGCCTCTAACTTTCAAGCACTGGTATTAAAGGCACACACAACCAAGTGTGGCTTATTTCTTCTTGATAGTCGAAGGTGCTTTGAGAGCTGGACCTTTGTCTGTGAGCTTGTCAGTGAGTGCTTGTCTCTCCCAGGGCTGGGCTGGGCAGGGAATGGACAAGGCTGCCGTGGACATCGGCTGACTCCAGTGGAGAGGGTGGTGGTGAAGTGCAGGTAGGGGAGCTAGGGTTAGGGGGAAGGGCAGGGGGAGAGAATAGGCAGGTCCACAGAGAAGCTTCACAGAAGGCACAGGCCAGCCTAGAGAGAAGGCCTAGGACTGGAAGTGACTGAAGAGAGGCTGTGGTAGCACTGGGTTTTCTCTTTTACTACTACTACTACTATTATTATTATTATTATTATTATTATTATTATTATTATTATTATTTTGGTTTTTTCAAGGTAGAGTTTCTCTGTGAAACCCTGGCTGTCCTGGAACTCACTCTGTAGACCAGGCTGGGCTTGAACTCACATAGATCCACCTGCCTCTGCCTCCCAAGTGCTGGGATCACAGGCGTGCGCCACTGACACCCAGAACTGGGCTTTCTGAGGCCATCTAGAGGTTTTCTTCTTTCAGGAACAGAAAACCAGACARCTGAAAGGACCAGACATCCCGAGTGGCACCTCAAAGGCTGCCACACCAACCCCAGCAGAATCTGTGTGACAAATTCCACAGACTGAGGCATTAGMCTTCAAGAGAAGGATGCCTCCGGTTGTGGAGGCAAACATATTGAGCCGCAGTTGTCATGGCAATTTATCTGCTTTGTTTTCTTTATTCCTTTTATAGGTTACAGGTTCCTGGTAGCCTAGGCCAAGATCTTAAGAGAATAATGGGTAAGAAAGCATCCCTTGAGATGGGGTTACCAACATGACCTTTTCCCTGGGGAAACCAACACTTTACTTTATAAATCATTTACAAAATTATATAATAGTATTATGATAGATAAAAACTTTCCCAACAATAAAATTTCATATGGCTACACGTGTGTCATCGCAGGTGGGTTTTGGTATATGGTAAAGAAAGCCTCAAATAAAAGGAATTAAAATAGTTTAAATTTATGCATTGAAGGTTTATTAAAAAAATCAGGCATTAGATGTTAAACAATAATTGACCATAAAGATTTGTTAACCTGTTCTTGGAAATATGCCACTAGCCTTGGATGACTTCCCCAYGGAATACATCCTTTCAGAGTCGCTCTACTTGGATGATTTATATTAATAATGATGTTACCTGTTCTGTTTGGGGTTCACTGACTACATCTTTTCAGAGTTGTAATGTTTGCTTGATTTTTGTGCTTTACTATGCCAAATGATAATGATGGTATTTGTGATTGCTTCACTGAACACATTTTCTAAGAGTTGTAATACTTGCTTTTTTAATGTATAAAATCCCCTGCTTGAGAGCTGCAAAATACACTCAGATTCAAACTGTCTCTGTGTTTGTTTCTGTTTGTCACCGCCGAATCCTTACCCACCTAGACTTTGAGGACCCTCATCCCAGGGACCCCCATACCCGACTGGTCCGTGGCAAAAGGTGGTGTCAAGGTCTTTGAGTGTCCAGATGGGTAAGATCCAGGAAAAGAAAGGAAAAACATCAGCTATGGGCTCAGCCTCCTGCCTCAGGTTTGCTCATTGGGCTCTGGCTCCTTCATGRCTATCTTGATTCCATGTCTGGAGCCTCACCCCCCACCCATCTGCATTCCCTCATCACCTCCCTTGGCTACCAGGGACCTCCATCCTTCCTCATGGCCGCAAAGGGGCCTTCAGCAGTTGATGGAAACTGGGTGACAATGACATGTCCTCCAAATTTCACTCTCAGGCTCCAAGACGGGCCTGGTCCATAAGGTGCTTGCTCTGCAAGTGTGAGGTCCCGGGTTCGACACCCGGCTACAGAGCCAGGAGAGGCTGCAYTCACGACTCTGCGCGGTGCTGGGGAGTGGAGACGGGAGGTCTCTAGAGCTAGCCAGACAGTCTGCCTACTTGAATAAGTGAGTCCCAGATCCTAGCAGGAGACCCTGTCTCAAGGGACAAGCTGGATGGGTTCTGAGTAACATCTGGGTTTTTCCTCCAGTCTCCACACGCACACACATAACATGTGTGCTCAAGCGCATGGCTACATACTGCCCCTTCAAATCTTCTTTAATTTAAATTTTTTTCTCATACATTACACTCCAAATGGTTTTCCTTTCCTCCCCTTTCCCCAGCCCCCCTGCACCTGCCCTCTTCCCCAGATCTACCCTCACCTACATCCCCTCAAAAAAGAGCAGGCCTTCGGGGGAATCAACCAGACAAGCTACAACAAGACCAGGCACACACCATCACCTCAAGGCTGGATGAGGCAGGTCAGGAGGAGGAAACAGGTCTCACAAGAAGGCTAAAGAGTCAGAGACAGACCCCCACTTCACACTGTTAGAAATCGTACAAGAACACCAGGCTACTCAGCCATAACATATATGCAGGGGACCTAGAAGCTATTTTCATAATAGCCAGAAACTGGACACAACCCAGATGTCCTTCAACTGAAGAATGGATAAGGAAAATGTGGTCCATTCATACCATGGGGCATTACTCAGCTGTTAAAAACAATAACATCATGAAGTTTGTAGGCAAATGGATGGAACTAGAAAAAAAAAAAATCATCCTGAGTGAAGTAACCCAGACTCCAAAAGACAAATATGGTAGATACTTATAAGTGGATATTAGCTGTAAAGTAAAAGATAATCAAATCTTCTTTAAAAAACAAACAAGAARCCGGGCGATGGTGGCACACGCCTGTAATCCCAGCACTCTGGGAGGGAGAGGCAGGCAGATTTCTGAGTTCGAGGCYAGCCTGGTCTACAGAGTGAGTTCAGGACAGCCAGGGCTATACAGAGAAACCCTGTCTCGAAAAAACCAAAATCCAAAAAACCAAAACCAAACCAAACCAAACCAAACCAAACCAAACCAAACCAAACCCAAACAAACAAACAAACAAACAAACAAACAAAACTACAAATAAGCTTGGTGGTGGTGGTGGGGTGAGGGGTGGCACATACCTTGATCTCAGCACTTGGGAGAGGCAAGCAGATCTTTGAATTTGAGGCCAGTCTGGTCTACAGAGAGAGTTCCAGGATAGCCTGGGCTACACAGAGAAACACTGCCAAAACAACAACACCACCACCAACATAAAACATAACACAAAAACCTTTGGAGTCTCAGTCCCTCGTTTGGCTCAGCCATGACCGTCGTCAAGGCTCCACACGTGCCTTGTCATTTTTAAGCTTTATTTTTATGCGGACGTATGAATGTTTTGTCTGAATGTATGATGTGTGCTACTTGCATTGCCTGATGGATGAGGAGGTTGGAAAGGGCACCAGATTCCCTAGAACTGGGCTCACAGATGGCTGCGAGCCGCCATGCCACTCGAGTGCTGGGAACTGGACCCAGGTTCTCTGCAAGACCTGCAAGTGCTCTTAATGGCTGGGGCATTCCTAATTTTTGGCACCCCTGATTTATTGGTCTAGAAGAAGGAAGGTCGCTTGAGGTGTGGCCCACTGCTCATATCCATGTTGTGAGCTGCGGTGAGGAGTGCAGAGGAGGCTTTCAGAGCCCACCCCCACCCCTGCCCTTTTCTCAAGCCCTCCCTCTCATCACCCCCGGCTGGTAGGGCAGGGGTGTTTCTGATGACAGAGGTTTTTGCCCAAAGACCCAGAAGGGGTGGAGAGGTGGGGTGGGGTGGGGTACAAAGCCAGACYGGGACTCGGGCCCTGGAAAATGTCATCCATCATTCAGCCAGAGAAAGTGCCAATTTCAACTCCCTACTTTGAATGCGTCTATCTGTAGAGAAGGGTCCCCCCATGGTTACCTGGGAGCTGGGATTGGGGTACGTAGGAGACAGGGATAGGACACTTTCCACTGTATGCTTTTCAAAAGCTTTGGAAGTCCAGGCTGTGCATATTACCTCCGACAACTACCATCCCTCCTTGGACTCTGTCATCTAGGAACAGGCAAAGGTTTTGCTCTGGTAAGGGTAGGCCACATCTCAACTAACGCCTTGGTATCCTGTCAGGACTAAGCCCTCAGGCAAGCTGGCTTCTCAAAAATTCTCTGTTCCTGCTGAGTCTGTTCTGGCTCAGCTCCCATCTGTAGACAATGCTTCCTGCAATCTCCCCTCAGCCCACACCTACGTATCATCATATCCTGGTGACACGGATACGAGGCCAGCCTCTCACAACTACAAGCTATTCTCCCTCTGCCCACACCTCAGCTCCTGGGAGCTTCCTCTACTCCAAGTCTGATCATGCCACTCTTCCTGCAGCTGACAATGTTTGCCCACCTCCTGTGGAAGGTTTCTATTTTGGGGCCTGATAACGTCTTCGGTCTATCACTCTTGTAGAAATGCCCTTGGCTTCTTAGAAATGGCTAGCTCTGGGAAGCAGCCCTGGAGTGTTCGTGCACTTGGTTCTGTGGAAGAAGACTCATTCGGGTGATACAGGCCCAAGAGGAAGGGCGAGGGCGCCAGCACCACTAGCTACTTCGGTCCTACTTGGAATCAGACAGTATCTTCCCTCCCAGTCCCAGGAAGCTAAACACACCACAGGATCTGCCTGCGTTGGAAGCCCAGAGGCAGCGGGTATTGTTGGAAAGATGGTGAAAGTAGAGAGTGAGTCGGAGAGATCCTGCCCCCAGCCGGAGAGGGGTCTTGTGAGGAAGAGCAGGAGCAGCTCTGAAGGGGAGCCTCACAATAGACCGGAGCCCTTCAAACCCAGACATCTGAGGCTTATTTATTTATTTATTTATTTATTTATTTATTTATTTATAAAGATTTATCTATTTTATGTATATATGAGTAGACCCTCTTCAGACACACCAGAAGAGGGCATCAGATCTCATTATGGACCCTTATGAGCCACCATGTGGTTGTTGGGAATTGAACTCGGGACCTCTGAAAGAGCGATCAGTGCTCTTAACCACTGAGCCATCTCTCCAGCCCTCTCATTTCAGTTTTAAGACAGGCTCTCACTCTGTATCCTGGGCTAGCCTGGACCTCTCTATGTAGAATGGGTTGGCCTCAGACTTGCCTGTCTCTGCTGCTTGAGTTCTAGGATTAAAAGTGTGTGTCTGGCCGGGCAGCGGTGGTGCACGCCTTTAATCCCAGCACTTGGGAGGCAGAGGCAGGCCGATTTTTTGAGTTCAAGGCCAGCCTGGTCTACAGAGTGAGTGCCAGGACAGCCAGGACTACACAGAGAAACCCTGTCTCGAAAAACAGAAAACAAACAAACAAAAAAGTGTGTGTCTGGTCCTACTTTTAATTTATTAATTAATTAATTTTTGAGATAGAGTTTCATTGTATAGCTCTGTCTGTCCTGGAACTATATAGACCAGGCTGGCCTGGAATTCAGAGGTCCTCCTGGCTCTGCCTTTCCAGTGCTGGCATTAAAGGCATGTACCACTATATACCTAGCTAATGTAATTATGTGGTGTGTGCTCACATGTGCATGTGAATGTAGACGTGCTGGTCACATGACAATCCTGGCTGTTGGCACTCACCTCTACCTTGTTTTGGCAGGGTCTTTCCATAACTGTGTACACATCACTGTGTGCACCAGGCTGGCTGGCAGGAGAGCTTGCGGGATTCCCTCACGTACATCTCCTATTGTACACAGGCTTGGTGGAATCACCTACAGGCTGCTACTGCATCCAGTTTTACAGGGTTTCTGGGATGTGAATCTGGTCTTCAAGCTTGCTCTGAGAGAGCTGTATCCACTGAACCATCTCAGCCTGAGAACCTACATATTTTTATATTGCTGAATCTTTTTCTCAACCATTTACCACTTTAATGCAGAATGAGAACTCACAAATTGGAGGGGAGATGAGACCTTTATTAACTTCTATTTATAAGCACTTGTAAATACTCAAGCAGGGAAAACCAAGGCACAAAGCACCTACCAGAGCCCCTAGAATGCACTAGATGTCCAGTAGCCACCTTCTCTTCATGGTGAGGACATGGGTGCGTGGGAAAGCGGGTTTGTTCCCCCCCCAAATGGCCCCAACCACCTGAGCCTCAATGAGATGAGGTTGTGGAAGGGCTGGGATAGCAGGTGAGGCGTTAGAATTTGCTGGTGTAGAGGGTGACGATCCACTTGGGTACACGGAGGAAGCCAGGCAAGTAGGAGTTCAGCCATCCCAGGTTGGAGACTTGTGAGAGGGCGTAGCCCAAAGAAAAATAGTCTTGGACAGGGCGGCCTAGAATAACAGAAGGGCAAGTAGAGCCTTATTTCCTTCTTCTTGGACACCCCAACTCTGGCTGAAAAGTTGGGGAAAGGAGCAGGGAACACAGCTGCTGGCTAAAGCCGGCCCAGAGCAAGCACTTACCATCGACATCCTTAAGGCCATAGCGCCGAGCGAGGTCACAGGACGGCAGCACCTTCCCACTCAAGCTCAGGATTTTGGGGTCTGTGGGAACAGGTGTGCTTAAGACAGTGGGCACTAGGAGTGGTGCCAAGTGACCACGTCTGACTGGGACAGGTGTGGCTGAGCCATGCACTGCAGCCCTGAGAGGGAGTTCTCTGTGTCCACACAAAGGCTCTTGACCACACTACCCTGCAGCATTCAGAGCAGACCCCAACCAGGAATCTGACCCTCTGAGCTCCAACAGACGGGAAAGATAACAGTGTCTAGTCATCTCCTAAACCAAATTTAGGTACTGACTGTGAGTGCCCCAAAGATGCACTCTGTCACCCAATGCCATCACCTGTTGCCAAGGCCACCACACACTTGCCACTCATTTCTGTACTTTCGGCAGATGAGAAATCTGGTTTCATCTAAAAAATAGGTTGAGAAGTTAGGGGTTATTTCCAAGAGTGCTGCCTGTGCCTTCCCCACTCTCACCTTCTGGCCCAGACAGACACGAACCCCAAGCAGGGCCTGCACGGCCATGTCTTAGAAAGCATTAGAGCTCCCTTTCCCATGCATAAACGGAAGGGTCAGGGGGTCCCAGCTAGTGTCTGGACCTTCTAGGGTGGATCAGGGGGGGTCACTGGGGGCTTTGGTGTCAGTCTGTCCTGTTATGACACATAGCACGGAACACATTTTCCTCCTTCTTGTCATTTCTCGTTGCAAGGGACTAAGTCTATGTCAGCACACCTAAGCAAATGCTCTTCCACTGAGCCCCACTTCCAGCCCTCGATCAAGTCTCTTAATCTCTCTGGGTTTCTGCTTCACTGTCTATAAAATGGAGTTATTAACTGCTTTACAGGATTAAAGGAAGCAATGTGCTGTGTGCTCAGCCCGTGTCTGTGGGAAGTACCTGGTCGTGGGAACAACCACTCTTTCTCGCTTTAGTAGTCTATGTAGCTCTGCTGGCCCAGACCTCAGTCAGGCTGGCCTTGAAGTCACACAGATCCCCTGCCTTGTGAGTGCTGGATTCCAGACAGACTGCCACCCCAGGCCCTGCGAGTGCAAAGAGGCCATTCCTCTCTATCTCCCCTCCCCTGCCCTCGCCGACCTTCTTAAACAGAGGGTCCTCAGGCTGCTCCTCCTTTGCCATAAAGTCCTTCACTGATTCTGTTTGCACCAGCCCTGGCCACAGAGATACGTAACTGACTCCATGACGCCGTAGCTCATAGGCACAGTCAGCAGCCAGTCTGTCACACTGTGGGGGGAGAGGAGGCAGACATGAGAACCTGGACACCTGCCCGCCTGCCCGCCTGCCCTTCCTCTGAGTCCAAGAAGATACCCCAGGCCCACATCCTTCTCAAGAACCCTGATGTTTGTGCCACTATCTTCCCACATTTGATACCTATTCTGGCAGATGGAGGGAGGGCCACATAGAGGAGCGATGGGCGCATGGGACAGAGAGAGAGGAAGGTCACCAGTCGTACTGCTCTGCCAACTGTGGACTGCACCGTCGTCTACACGGTGGTATACCTCCCCAGCGCCTGTGCCCTGGGCCTTACCGCGGCTTTGCCCACGCCATAAGGGACATTGAACATATGCTGCAGCCCCCCAGGGGAGGAGATAACCACGATGAGTCCTTTGCCAGCTGGCACCATCAGCCTTGCCCCATACACAGAGCAGAAGTAGTGGCCTCTAGAAGGGACCAGGGAAGAAGAAGGAATGAATGAATTGTGTGAATGCTGGTTCAGTTGCTTCCCAAGTCCTCAGAATCCGTGCTCAGCACAGAGGCTGCACAGCAATAGCAGAAGAGCTGGGGAACCAGGCATCAGCCGTTCCAAGGGAAAACCTGACACGATTAATGGCAGACAAGAGAGAGGATGCGTGACGTATAAGGAGGGGTTCTTGCACTGTAAACGTGAGATGTTCGGGGGTGTGTTAAGTCATGTATCTGGCCAGCTGGGTTCATGGGACAAACCTATAATCCCAGCACCTCGGAGGTGAAGGTGGGAGAATCAGGAACGCTTGGCTACACAGTGAGTTTGAGGCCAGTCTGGGCTAGATAAGACCCTGTAACAAAATGAGCAGATGAGCTGAATAGAAAGTTCTCAAAAGAAGAGATGCAAATAGCCAAATAAATCCCCAGAAAATGGTCATTAACCGCAGCCAGGGGGGGAATGTAAATTAAAACTACTTTCAGATTCCATTTCCTCCTAGTCAGAGTGGCTTTCACCAAGAAAGCAGTTCACAAGCGCCAGTGATGGTGTGGGGAAAAGAGGAGTCCTAGTCACTGCTGCTGAGAATGTAAAGGCGTGCTGCACATGGACGGATGGATGGATGAACGGACGGATGGACTGATGGACGTCAAGACCGGGATGTCTCAAAAACAAATAGAATATGACCTGCCACCCTACTCTTGGTAGGGCTCTAAGCCAACAAACCACACAGAGATTTGCATTTCTGCAGCTGACCTATTCACAACAGTCTAGAGCTGGAGCCAACCTAGATGTCTCTCTACTAATGGGTGGATAAATGGAGTGGAGAAGGTGGTGCATATACAAAGTAGAATTTTATACAGCTGTAAAGAAAAATGAAATCATGTCATTTGCAGGAGAATGGATATACTGAAAAAACAATTATTGTGGTTACTATTTTTGAAACAGGGGTCTCTCTACATAGCCCTGGCTGTCCTGATACTAGTGGACCAGGCTGGCCTCAAACTCACAGAGATCTGCCTGCCTCTGCCTCCTGAGTCCTGGGATTAAAGTTGTTTACCACCACATCTAGCACTGGAAACCATTAAGCAAAGGAAGCTGGACTCAGAAAGACAAATTCCATGTTATCTCTCACATGTGGATCCTAGGTTTAAAATTATACAGGAAGTTCTCTAAGAAAGGAGGGAAATGGAGAGGGTAACAGGAAACAAGTGACAGGACTAACTGGGGAAGAGAGAACTCAAGAGGTTGAGGGGTGGAGAGGGTAGTGGGGCTGAGAATGAATGAGAAGGAAGGATGAAGACACGTGTGGAGAGGTCAGGATGGACAGGAGCACACACATGCTACATTAACTGGTCCATCCTTTTAATCATTGAGCTTTTCTTCTAACCATTTTTTAAAACATAGGCCATGGGCTATGTGCAACACTGAGAGAATCCTTCCTTCCAGGACTAGCGAGGCTGCCATCTTGTTAGAAAAACCTGAGTTGGGAAGGTAGCACATGCCTTTAATCCCGGCAGGTAGACCTCTGAGTTCAAGGTCAGCCTGGTCTACAGAGAGCACTCCAGGATGGCCAAAGCTACACGGAGAAACCCTGTCTCAAAAACTGAACCAAACCAAACCAAAAAGACAAGCTGAGACGAAGCAAAAATTGCCACTTGTAGACGGTCTGAGGTGGCTCAGGAGGCAAAGGCTGCTTCCTGTGCAAGCCTGGAAGCTGAGCTCAAGCCTGAGACTCACAGAAAGATGTGGAGAAGGAGAACTGACTCTCTGGAGTTATCTTCAGATCTCTGCACGTACAATGCTGGACACAGAAACACCCCCACACCCCACACCCACAACACACACACATACACAAACGGAAAAAAAAGGTGATATTCTTAGGTGCAAACCCACAGGCACGGGGCTTCTCCAGAATTAAGTGGGACAAACGGAGAGGAAGGGAGATGAAAGAAACCAGAGGGGAAAGTCCTTTTACAGAAAGGCCCAGGCTCTGGGGCTACTGAGCAGGTGGAGCCCAGGCTCTGGCAGTGAAGCTCGCACCTGAGTCCAACATTGTTTATATCATCCCAAACGGAGGCAGGACATTCCCAGAATGGCTTGTTGTTGGTGTCCAGGATCGCCTAGAAGACATAAGGAGGGTGATTGATTGGCACGAAGGTATAAAGGGCTGGTTAATGGGACTACAAATGGAGATAAAGACTCA
>BDUI01002906.1:60761-74522 GCA_002335545.1 Apodemus speciosus | reverse complement strand
ACTCTGTAGACCAGGCTGGCCTTGAACTCAGAAATCCGCCTGCCTCTGCCTCCCAAGTGCTGGGATTAAAGGCGTGCGCCACCACCGCCGGGCTCACTAGGAATTCTTATTCAGCCTCAGCTCACTCAACCAATGCTCTGGCTCCACAGTGAAAAACCAAAGCTATGAGGTACAAACTACCGCCGCCACCTCCTATTCTGACTCTGAAACATGGGGCCCTCCCACCAGCTTCTGAGGAGGAAGAGCACCTATTTTCCAGAGGCTCAGGGTCCTGCTCCTGTTTTGCTCAAACTGCAGCAATGCCTCCTAAGTGCTCACCTCACCTCATGGTTTTCCCCTTAAGTGACTTCTTCACAGTCTTGTCAGTGTGACCTATCTAAAACACACACATCTAAATCATCCTCTAACTGGACACCAATCTAAGCCAACTAAAGCCTAAAAGCTTTTTGATGGGGTCTTACGACATAGCTCAAGCTGGCCTTCAACTTGAAATCCTCCTGGCACAACGTCTCCAGTGTTGAGTTATATAGGCATACAGGGTTTCACTCTGTAGCTCTGGCTGGTTTGGAACTTACTATGTAGACCTTGAAATCACAGAGAGGTTCTGCCTCCTGAGTGCTGGGATTAAAGGTGTGTGAAACCCAACCCTCTTGCCAGAGTGGGTTTTGTTTTTGTGTATTTTGTTCTTGTTTTTTTTTTTTTTTTTTTTTCAGTGCTCGGGATCAAACCTAGGTCTGTACATCCTCTAACCTGCATCTCAGCCCCTCCTGAAGGCCTCTAAGAACTACTGCTCCCTCTCTGACTTCTGCCCTTAGCTTAGGTAGCTGGGAGTGTAACCTCCCTATCTAATTCCTATTCAAAACTTGTTCAAGATTGCCTCAAAAGGGCTGAAGATAAGGCTCATTGATTAGAGCACTGGCTGCTCTCCCAGAGGATCCAGGTTCCATTTCCAGCATCCCCCCCATCTGTAACTAGAGTTCCAGAGATCTAAAACTCTCACACAGTTATACATGCAGGCAAAACACCAATGCATCCAAAATAAAAACTACCTCAAGTGGTGGTGTACACTTTTAATCCCAGAACTCAGGAGGCAGAGGCAGTAGGATCTCTGCGAGTTCGAGGGCAGACTGAGTCTGAGTTCTAGGGCAGCAAGGGCCATTTAGAGATGTAGAGAGACCCTGTATCAAAAAACAAAACCAAAAAACCAACAAAAAGTAAACGCATACAGTTCAAGTCTTGCTTAAATTAGAGGAAGCCACCAGTCCAAATGTTTTTCTTTGCAAAACCTGAAACTCTCAAACAGAAAGGTTTTTCTTCCCATTAAACTCAGTTGGTAGAAAAATTCAGTCCTACATTGTTTATTTACGGTACTCAGTAAACATTAATGATTTGCTGGGGGGGGGGGATATAGTAATCAGAGTGATTAACTCAGGTGGTCACTTACCTCCTGGGCAGTAGCTCTAAGAGTGTCCAGATTGCGGCCGGTGATGTAAACTGTAGCACCTGCTTGGCATAGCTGTAAGGCAACGCCACGGCCAATTCCCCTGGAGGCCCCGGTTACCACACACACTTGGCCCTTCATAGGTGCTACCATGACTCACTTCAAAGGGGATATCTGTGGAGGTAAAGAGTAAAGAGTCACTTTGAGGGAATCCTATAGATTGTGTGCTGAGGCAGGTCTCTGTGAGGGCTAGAAGGGGCTGCTAAGCTTGGACTACTTTGAGGGGAGAGAAATTTCACAGAAGGGTAACTGAGTCAAAGTCTCAGACCAGGCTGTCCTTTTAGGAGGCAAAGGGCTGGGTGGAGACTCTCCAGCGCCACACACAGTACTACTGCGAACCTCTGAGTGGAGCTAACTTGGTGGGGAATCTGGCGAGGCAGTCTAACAGGGTATATCCACAAAGAGTCCAGGGCTCGCCGGGCGGTGGTGGCGCGCGCCTGTAATCCCAGCACTTGGGAGGCAGAGGCAGGTGGATTTCTGAGTTCGAGGCCAGCCTGGTCTACAACAGAATGAGTTCAGGACAGCCAGGGCTATACAGTACAGAGAAACCCTGTCTCGAAAAACAAAAAACAAAAAAACAAAAACCAAAAAANAAAAAAAAAAAAAAAAAAAAAAAAAAAAAAAAAAAAAAAAAAAAAAAAAAAAAAAAAAAAGAGTCCAGGGCTCTTTGGAGTTCTAGTTGCCTGCCTAGTCCCACGGAGACCCGCGAATCCCTGAACCGTAAGTGGACAGAGCCTTACCTGAGGCAGACGCAGCTTCTGAGTTTCTTTCTGCCCAGATCGCCAGACCGAAGCTCGAGAACTTTGATTCTTGCCACGTCGGAGTGCGTGACTGGATGGAAGTCCAGGTGCGGGTGAGGATTATATAGAAAGAGCCGAGGCTAGCCCTGGACTTCAGACCCAGGGGTGGTAGACCCTGCAAGTGGGCTAGGGCGAACTGCAGCCACGCCCATCAAGCCCGCCCTCCCCGTCGCAGACTCGTGACGTCTAGTGCGTCAGGAGCGCGCCGGCGGTTGTGGGAGCTGGAATCCGGAAGCGTGAACGCCTGGTCCCGAAGCACGCATGGGGTTGGGCCCGCGTTCCGCTCACAAAGCGCGGCGCCAGTTCTTAGGTGCCGGCCGGCGGGGACGCGCGGCCCGGGGTTCGGGGCGTCCCCCTCCCGGCCGCGATGGTTGTCACCGGCTGCCGGCAGCCGCGCGTGCGGAACAGGCGCCCGAGGCTCTCCCGCACCTGAGCCCGGAGGCCCTCGGATATTTCCGACGGGCGCTGTCAGCGTTGAAAGTGGCTCCCGACGCCCCCGAAGAACGAGGTAGGAGCAGCTACGCCGTGGATTAAGTGTAAAACCCACACACGGAACTTTCAGAGGGATCCCCGGGGAGTTCTTGGCTAAGTGATGGCTAAGTCTTACTCTCCTCTCAGCCTAACGGTTTATTTGTGACCTCGTTTTTTCAGAGTTGATGGCGCGCAATATTTTGAAGGAAGTGGAGGCTCAGGCTCTAGCCTTGGCTACGAACAGGACTGGTAGTGAAATGCTGCAGGAGCTTTTGGGGTTCAGTCCTTTGAAACCCTTGTGTCGAGTGTGGACCGCTCTGCGCCCCAACTTGCGCTTCGTGGCCTGTCATCGGTGTGGGGTCCACGTATTACAGAGTGCTTTGCTGCAGCTACCTCGATTGCTGAGGAGACCTGCAGGGGCAGATGAGGAGGAAGAGGAGGAGGAGGATGGTCCTTCACAGACTCTGGAGGAGCTAGTCCTGGGACTAGCCGCTGAAGTGCGTGATGATTTTCTTTTCTTCTGTGGAGACACACATGGCAGCTTCCTGGTCCGAACTCTGCTGCAGGTGTTGGGAGGTACTCTTCTGGAATCTGAGAGGGTCAAGCCCCGTGGCTCCCAGTCGTCTGGTAAGTATTGTAAGAAAGGGAAGAGGGCCTGGTGAGCAGGAGCGTTTAGGAAGTTCGGAAGCTAGTAAACAGAAGAGTTAATCTTCATGGTGGAGCTTGATCGTGAAGAATTAGCAGAACCCTGGGACAGAACCAGGAAGGTCAAAAGTAGCGTGCCTAGGAAGGAACAGCTAGTAGCACAGGCACAGGGAGCAATGAAATTCACATTTTTATTTCTACAACACACAGTAAGAAACTCATATTTTTTTAAACTTAAAAATCTGTCTGGGCATGTGTACATACTCGAATGTATGTGCCTTCTGCAGTGTTTGTGTAGAGGGGAGAAGACAACTTGTGGGAGTCGTTCTCTCCTTCCACCATGTGGGTTCTGTGTATTGCACTCAGGTCGTCGGGCTTAGTAGCAGTCACTTACCATAACCTTCCTGGCCCTGATATTTTCTTTTGGGACAGAGTCTCTCTATAGCCCAACTGACTATTGACTTGTGATGTAGCACAGACTGGCCTTGATGCTCCTGCTTGCTCTTCTACCTTCCAAGTGCTGGGATGGCAGGTTTGTGCTACCATGCCTGAGCTGGCCTTGAACTCAGAGATCTGCCTGCCTCTGCCTCTCAAGTGCTGGGATTAAAGGCGTGCGCCACCACCGCCCGGCTCTTCTGGTATTTTCTTTCCCTTTACATTTTATTCTCTATTTTAAAAAAATGCTAATTACTTATGAGAGCAGGTGCAGAGACCCACAGTCAAAGGCAGGGGAACCTCTCAGAAGAGGGGAAAGAAGGATTCTAGGAGTCAGAGGGATTGAGGACACCACAAAAGCATGAGCCACAGATCAACGATTCAGGCTCATAGGGGCTCTCAGAGGCTGAAGTAATAATCACTGACCCCATGCAGATCTGAGCTGGGCTCTGCATATACATTATGCTTCTGTAGCTTGGAGTTCTTGTGGGACTCCTGACAGTGGGGGTGGGGATATCTCTAACTCTTGCCTACACTTAGAACCCTTTTACTCCTACTGGGTCACCTCATCCACCCTTGATCTGTGCCTAGTTTTACTGTAATTTGTTATGCATGTTTGATTGGGAGGCTTGTTTGTGTTGTTTTCTGAAGAGAAACAGATGGAGTAGATCTGGGGTAGGGGGGGTGGGAACTGGGTAGGAGTGGAGATAAGGGAAACCAATAGGATGTAATGCATATAAGAAAATTAAAATAAAAAATGCTAATTTTCTTTCATGTTATAGTCATAGCATGTAACCTACATTTAAAAATACTGGAGAATGAGATTAGAGAGTATATGAGAAGTCTGGTTTTGGTACACTATAAATCCTGGCTGAGAAATATGAGCCCTGGACCATTGGGAAGGGAGTTAAAGATCCTTGGGAAAAAAAATGAAAGACTTTTTTGCTCCTCCACTGGTGACACATCTGTTGTGCGTCTCCAGGCTGAGCCCTTGTCCTTCTGTGGAGCTCTCTCCTACTTGGCTGTCTGTAATCTTACTATTGTTCACGTTCTTGGTCTTTCTTTAGAATCACAGAGGACCTCAGCTCGGGAATGTAAGCCAACTGAATTTGAGGTTCCTAAAACCTTCTTGAATCGCCTTCAGGACCTAAGCACCTGCTTTCTGAAGGACATTGCTGGTAAAAAGATGTATTAATTACTTTACATGTTGCAGAGGCAAATACCCAACCAAAGTGACCTAAGGAAGAAAAAGTTAGACTGACAGCTAGAGGGCACAGTCTGTTATGTCAGGGAGATTATCACGGCAGAAGCTACACTGTGTCGAGTCAGGAAACAGGTAGATAAATGCTGTGCTCATGGGACGGTGCTGTCCACATTTGGGTGGGTCTGCCCACCTGCATTGACCTACTCTAGAAACTCACAGAAATGCGCAGAAGTTAGTTTCCATAGTGACTGTAAATCCCATCAAGTGGACAGTCAGGAGGAACCATGGCAGAAGGAAGTAGGAAAAGGGTCTAGGGTCTTCTCTGGGGATTTCCACCAAGCAGGAGCCTCATATCAGGCCATCCCTATCTTAACACCCGTCAGGTTTAATGGTATAAGGCATTCTCTGTTGACAGTTGTGTATATAGTCTTCCATGTTGGCTGAGCTTTGAGGTTGGACAGGTAATCTGGGTTTAGGACAGAGTATTAAATTATTTCTGGCTTTTCCTATAGTATTTATCACCGACAAGATCTCCAGCTTTTGTCTTCAAGTGGCCTTACAAGTCCTCCATCACAAATTACCTCAGCACTGTGCCCGCCTCTGCGATGCAGTCATTGATTACCTGAGTTCTCGGAGTTCTTCAGCAGGGGGCAGGTGTGATCATGTCTTCAGGGGTCACCACGGTTAGGGGTATTGTCGGAGATGAGTGAGATGATGTGGTGTAGCCATTTCCGGGTGAAGTTTACACTTTTTGATCTTCTCCCCAAAAATATTTGTTGTCAGGCGGTGGCACACACCTTTAACCCCACTACATGGGAGGTACAGTCTCATTGTGTAGCTCTGGCCACAGACTCACAAAGATCCTCCTGCCTCTGCCTCCTCGGTGCTGGGAATAAAGCCAGCCATGCCTCACTTAGTTTTATTTTAAGATTTATTTCTGTTTTATGTTTATGAAGTTGTGCTTCCATGTATGATGTATACCACATGTGCCCAGTGCCAGTAGAGGCCAGAGAGGGTGTCAGAACCCCCGGAACTGGAGTTGCACATGGTTGTCAGCTGCCTTGTGGGTGCTGGGAACTGAGTCTTGGGTCCTCTGCAAGAGCAGTAAGTACATGCTCTTAACCACTGAGCCATCTCTCAAGCCCCAGTCTCATCCTTCATCTGTGTGGATCAGGGTCTCACTACGTAGCACTAGCTGGCCTAGAACTCACTATATAGACCAGGCTGGCCTTGAACTCACTGACTTCTGCCTCTTGAATGTTGGGCTTAAAAGTGTGCACCATCAAACCCACTCTTTAAAAAAAAGTCTTTATTTTTACTTCACTTGTCTGAGTCTTTGGCCTGTGTCTATGTATACACACTGTGTTTGTGGAGGGCAGGAGGGGCTGTGAAGCCAGGTCCTCTGCAGGAACAGTGAGGACTATTAACCACAGAGCTGCTCTTGAGCCCTCGTCTCATTCTTCTTACCTCTAGCCCTCTACTCCTGTTTCTTCGGGATCAGACAAGCTCTAGACTCTTGGAGCAGGTGCTGCTGGTGTTAGAACCAGAGAGGCTCCAGCGCCTCTTCAAGGATCACTTCCAGGGTCAGCTGGATTCCTTGGCTGAGCATCCCATTGCTAACTTCCCTCTGCAGCGCTTATTGGATGCAGTCACTTCCCCCGAGCTGGTAAGTTGGAAACGTGACCTGGGTCTCTTTTTGCTATTCTTAATCTTTGGGCCTTATTTATTTATTTATTTATTTATTTATTTATTTATTTATTTATGTTACTACTACTACTACTACTACTACTACTACTATATTATTATTATTATTATTATTATTATTATTATTATTATTATTATTATTTGGTTTTTCGAGACAGGGTTTCTCTGTAGCCCTAGAACTTGCTCTGTAAACCAGGCTGGCCTTGAGCTCACTGGGATTAAAGGTGTGCACCACCAGTGCCCCGCTTTGGGGCCTTATTTTATTGTATGCTTGTCTCTGTACTTCTGACAGTTTACTACCTAGTACCCATGAGAAGGTATTCTTTGGTGTTTTCCAGAGATGAGGGTAGAGGTACCCTTCTCCTAGAGCTAGGTTTTAGCTTCTCAGATCTGATGCCAGTCGGCTAAGTTCAAGTTTGCAGCTGGAGAGTTCTGTGGCTTGCTTCCTGTCTGTGAATCCACAGGAGCACCGAGACAGGGGCCGTAGCTTTTCCTGTGGCCGCTGGCTTTGGCACATGGAGTAGAAGGGCGGGCTTAGTTCCTGACCCACCCTGCCCTTGGCTCTCCCTGTCTTCTACAGAAGGAGCCGAAAGAGTCTTCCCAGTAGGACGGTACTTCCATGGCTGTCATCTGCTGGGTTTACACAGCACAGTGAACAATCTGATGCTGACAGTGTTTTTATGTCTTCTCTAGATTTTTTTTTTTTAAGTAGGAAGTTTTTTCTGATTACCTTTATAGGAAACCACTAATTGATTGTCAATGATTCTTCAATCCATGTCTCCTCTCAGCTGTCTCTAGTGTTTGAGGAACTGAGCCCAGCCTTGGAAGCGGTGCTGGCCCGGGGCCACCCAGGGGTGGTTGTCGCCCTGGTGGAAGCCTGCCGCAGGGTTGGGACTCACCAAGCCCAGGTCTTGCAGCTGTTATTTGAGGTGAGTGGGTGTTACTTCGCAGCCCATCTGTGCCCCTCTGACCTAACTAGTCGGGATCCGTCTAATCTGGATGTGGGAGGGTTCCTGCTGAGGGGGTTACAGATAGGGAGACTGATGAGTCTAAGAACAGCCCTGAGATGAAATTTATCCTCCAGAACTTAGAGGACTTGGAGAGATAAATGAATTCCATCCCTGTTATGAGTGCAGAGGCTGGGAGTGAGAACAAGGCAGCGAGTCTCTGCAGCCATGGGGCGTCCTTTCCTGTTGAGTCAGATCTCCTCTGTCTAGAGAATCATGGTGTTGGGTGGGATCCATCCCAAGTCATTATGCTTTGTCTTCCTGTCCAGGCATTTCACTGTGCAGAGCCCCCGTCCCGGCAAGTAGCCTGTGTGCCTCTCTTTGCTTCTCTGTTGGCTTATGAGGTATACTATGAACTAATGGAGGAGGAGGGGGCGGAGCCTGCAGAACATCAGGTAAGATAGGGCTGTTTGGGGCCAGGCTTCTTAGGGCTTGGGGAACCCCTTGGGTTACGACGAGACTTCTAACCCCTTTGAAAAGAGTGCAGTAGCCTAGGGCTGAGGTCCTCCACCTGCTTCCTAATTCCCTATTACTGTGCTCCCAGGTAGAAATGGCCACGACCAGAGCCCTGAGGGAAGTGACAGTACTTGGGTCTCTACTGCTCCAGCATTTGCTGTATTTTTCCAACCCTGGACTTGTACTTCGAAGTCTGAGTGCCTTGACGGGACCACAACTTGTGACTCTGGCCCAAAGTCCTGCTGGCTCTCATGTATTTGATGCTATCCTGACTAGCCCGTCAGTGACACACAAGCAGCGTCGTCGTGTGCTGAAGACCCTAAAGGTTAGACTTCTGCTGCTTTAGAGAAATGGGCTGCCAATCTCAGGATTGGACCTGAGCTGGAGGCAAGATGCACAGTTCCTGTGTTGTTTAAACTGTGCCTCTCAGGGCTTCTGAAGTCATTTCTCCATTCCCAGAACACACTTGTGTACTTCCCCGGAGGGACATTACCTTACTTTCTCAATTCAGGGACAGTACGTGGCTCTTGCCTGCAGCCGCCATGGCAGCCGTGTACTAGATGCCATCTGGAGTGGAGCAGCTTTGGGGGCTCGGAAGGAAATCGCTGCTGAATTGGGTGAGTGCCACTGCTCTTGGGTAGTTTCCAGGCTCCTGTGCCTGGTAGCTGATTGTTCCAGCAGATTTCAAAAATGCGGTCTGCTTCTGAGTTCTCAGAGGCCTGCTTCTGCACTCTGCAGAGATGTGGTGCAGTCCCTTACTCCTCCCCTTTATCTGGCTTTCAGGCTTTAGTGGGTGAGATGTTATTCCTGTTTCGGGCCAGCATCGAGGGAAAATGGAGGGCCCTTTACCTCAAGTAGAGTTTGTCTTTGAGCATGGGCGTTGCTAAATACGAGTGGTTCTCTTTGCAGGAGAGAAGAACCAGGAGTTGATTCAAGATCCTTTTGGCCACCATGTTGCTCGAAATGTGGCCCTGACTACCTTCTTGAAGAGGCCAGGGGCTTGGGAACAACAGCAAAGTACTGTGGCCAAGCGGAGGCGGGCATTGAGCTCTATACTTGAAGACTGAGACCTTGCAGCTGGGAATAGGTGCTGATGGGGAGGAGGCATGCTTGTCCTTCCTGGGTTAAATTGGAGCCAGATGGAGTAATGTACACAGAACTGTAAGCCTACTATTCCGGAGGGTAAAACAAGAATATCTAGAATTCAAGGCCAGCCTGGACTGTGGCAGCCAGATCCTGTTAATCCATCTGTCCATCTGTCATTCTCTCCCCTCCCCCAAGGCATACTGGTAAAGAGTTTTGTATTTTTCTTGGAAATACTTTTATTTTTTTAGGGGAAAGGTATCTTGAGGTAAAGCTAGGGATAGTTGCCGTTGGTTTGCAGGGTTTTAGGGATAGGCATCATTAAGAACCTGGATGAAGCAGCACTGATGGTGGGATCAGGATGCCCGGAGACAAGGTTATGGCTCGACAGGGTAAGCGGAAGGCAGGAATGGAGGGAAGGTAGGTAGCGTTCTTCAGGATGATGTACAGGCTAGAGGACCAAGGCAGTGTGCTGATCTGTTAAGATGCCCAAACCTGATGATGCCCTGTAATACCCTCACGTGTCACATGGAAGCAGTCTTTCAGCACGGGCTCAAAGCACGATCTTATTATGAGTGGAGGTGACTCTGCCGGTGCCACTGCCAGCGATCAGCCCCCTCTACCACGTGGCGAAGGGTGGATGAGATGCCCAGCAGCATATGGCCCAGGCCTTGCAGCAGTGAGGAAGTCCAACGAAGGAGCTCTCTGGAGGGCAGAGATGAGATCAGATAGTTAAGGGAAGCTGAGAGGAGGCCGGGGGTTGGATGCTTGGGTTGGGGATTCATAAGGGAGAAGGAGAGCTCATTGGATATGTGGGTCCTAGAGGTTGAATTGAGCTCTAGGGTTGTGACATGTTGGTCTCTGACCTGAGTACTCTTTTAGGGCCAACTCCTTGAAAATCACAGCTCATGGAGTAGAGCCCGTAGAATGTAGCTTTCACGTTGAGGCTGCCGAAGAGGTCTCGAGGATTCTGCTTGTACACATCGAAGGTGATGCGGGCGATGTCCTTGCTGTGTTTTGGCTTCTCCCGTCCTAGGCCGTATGACAACATCCCACTCTGTGGGACATCCCATCATTGAAATGGACCTGCCCTCATGCCCTGACTTCTACCGCTAATCCTGCCAGGGCTGGATCTGTCTTCCCAATATCATCTAATAGCTGATGTCCTTCGCAATTCCCCAAGGCCTCTGCCCCCCCTCCCCAAGGCCACTGATAGGCTAGGGAAGAAGCCTGGGAGGACCAGAGAGGAGGGGAGACCTAAGCAGCCCCACTGTGGGCCTCTCACCTTCGGGCTCCAGCTCTGGCCCTGCTCCAGCACCATCAAACACGTGTCATCCTCCAGCAGCTGGAAGAAGTCCTCGCTGTCCACATGAGTCCCATCCTCCTCCAGGACCAGCGTTAGCACTCCACTAAGCAGCAAGGTCTCCAGTACCTGTCAGTGACAAGTGGCAGGAGGAGAGGTCAGGTCTTAGCCCATGCCCCACCAGTCTCAGATACTGGTTGGCACGTCAGCTCTACTTCCAGGCGTTTTGCCATCTTCCCTGTGTTTTTTTTGGTGGTGGTGGTGGTGGTGAGACAGTGTTGATATAGTACAGTCTGCTCCCAAACTTAGCAATTCTGTGTTAGTTTGCTGGGTCCTGGGGTTGTAGACATGAGCACTTCATCTCATCCTTTCTAAAAGTGGTAGTTCTTTCTTTGTGTAGCCCTGGCTGGCCTGGAACTTGCTCTGTAGACTAAGCTGGCCCCAAACTCGAGATTACCAGCTTCTGCCTCCATGTGCTGGGATTAAAAGGTGTGTGCGACCATTGCCACCCAGCAGAAATGGCAGGGGTTGATGAACACTCACAGAGCAGACCTTTCTTTCCTTTTGCCTCTGTTTACCTACTCCTGCGCCTGTCGGAGCCACTCCTACTGGAATTAAATGACAAATCAGTCATAGCCGGGTGTGGTATCACACCTACAGTCCTGGCAGCCCAGGAGGCAGAGGCAGGGGGATCACTGGAGTCCAGAAGTTTAAAACCAGACTTCAAGAGTTTCGGACCCTGACTCCAAATCTGTCCAGATGAAACCTGTCTTATCTACAGTGTCCTCCTACGCTATCCTGTTCTCTACAACTGTTTTCAAAGTTAGCACYGTTTAACCTTTCTGGGGCCAAGTGAAACTATTTGCCAAGTGCAAACTTGTGAGCCATAGAAGGAATATTAGGGTTAAGTTAGTGAGGCTGGGAACAGTAGGGTGAGGAAAGGCGTTGGCTGGGCATAAACACTTAAGGTGCCCAAAAAGGGCTCCAGCTGTCTCCTGTAAGGCTCTCTCAAGGAACAAACACAAGGTGTGCTGGTCTACTTCAAGGGTGGCTTCCACAGCCCGTCTCTCCTGGGAATCAGATACCCTTGACCACCCTGTAGAGAGAAAGCTGGACATGAGGTAACCGAGGAAAGCTACAGCTGCATCTTAGCAGCTGTGCCTTCTGATAGAACTCTTGTGACTAAACATGCGTGAGGCTGCACTTAAGTCATTCCCCTGCACCAGAAACGGAGGCACCAGGGTTTTGACCAATGTGTAAACAATAACAAAGGGTGTGAATCTTAGACATACATGACCTCATATCACTTGCTGTGTGGGTTGACACCGCTTCCTTTACATTTTTAAGTTGTGTGTGTGAGGTATGTATGTGTGAGTGCACGGAGAAGAGGGCATTGGGTTATCTGGAGCTGGAGTTAGGTGGTTGTGAGCCGCCAGGTGGGTGCTGGGAACTCGACCCAGGTCCTCTGTAAGAGCAGTGTGTGCTCTTCACTGCTGAGCTCGCTCTCCAGCCCCACACCTCTTTTTGAGGGGACCACATGAGAAAATACTCCAAGGAAAGCCCAGTCCACTGTGATTTGGGAAAGAAAGCTGCCTAACCTCATGACTATACCAGCTAGCACAACGCAACTCACAGGCTGCTTCCCATCTTAGGGGAGCCCACTCCAGTCTCCGAGGATTCTGCTTAGCGTTTCTAACTAGATTGTTAAATAAACATCTGCTCAAGTTGTCTGTTGACTGATTTCATTAAGATAAGAGCAGAGATGCATCCCCTCTCCAGTGTCTGTCAAATAAGGACTTCCCATTTATTCAGTAATCATAAGAGATGGTTTGTTATTCCCTTGTGTAGACAAACCGAAGGCTGGAGATGTGCTTTAGAAGTCAATTGTCTGCCTAGTATGCTGAAAGACCTGGGTTTAATGCCCAGCATTGAAAACGGTTTTTTTTGTTTGTTTGTTTGTTTGTTTGTTTTAGGTTTTGTGGTATGCACCTTTAATCTCAATGTTTGGAAGCCTAAAGAAAGAGGATTCTATTCTGAGTTCAAGGTCAGCCTGAGCCAGAAAGTGAGAGCCTGTTTCAAAAACAAAACAGGTTTTGATAGGTTGAATAATATCCCAATGTTTCACAGCTAAAAAGTAACAAAACCAGGTTTTGAAATTGGCTTATTCTTAGAAATCACGGGCTGGGAATTTAAATCAGAGGCAGAGCCCTTGCCTAGAGTATTGATTCCTAGCACTACGGAAAAACATACTAATCGCCATGATTTCTGAACCCATTTCTCCAGCCCTTCTTACCTACTGTTTCTCTGTCAAAGCCTACTACTCGGAGACTAAATAATTCACTCAAATGCAGCGGAGGTCACTGCCGAAGGGGCGGCAATCGTATAGCCCGCACACTTCCTGCTCCCCAATCCCACTATCATGGAGTCCCATGACTGACTGGTTCCACAGAAGCTCGACCACTTACCTTATCTAGCAGTTCCTGGCGGGTGGCAGCTGTCAGTCCTTTCCGGACTGTCCGCTTATGATCGCAGACACGGAAGGGTCGCTGAGGTGGAGGAGCTGAGTTCCAGACCCTACGGCTTAACTCAGATCCCATAGTGGATACTGACCTGATGGTTGGCAACAAAACACCAGAAGGTATAAGGAGGGGGTTGGCAAACCTGGTAATAATGATGGGGGGTTGGGTGGCTAGAGATCCAAAGGAGAGACTTAGAGGAAGAACAAAATAGTAGTTTGAGTCAGAGAACTCCGTAGAGGCAGGGAAATGAGTCTTCCGGGGCTGTTTTGCCTCGTCTGCCCATATCCCTAGGACTGCAGTATAGAGGCAAGGGTTAGAAATCACCTTAGCAGGCCATTGGGGTTCAGGGCTGAAAGGTACTCCATGGCAGAGGGGCGGAGAAGGCGTCGCCTCCCTGTTGTTTGGAGGCTAATGTCTTGGTTTTTCAAAGCTGAGGTCTTAGCCCTGGTAAAGTGAGAGATGAGTCAAGCGTGGACTCTGCCCGCCCTGCCTGCTCAGTCAGAGGGGCAAAGTCTAAGAGAAGGGAAGGAGGAGGAGCCTCTGCGGAGGGTTAGAAGTAGCTAAAGTCACGGCAGTTTGTGCCTCTTTAGAGATGCAAAGGATGAAGTTAGATATTTGACACCCCCTCCCCCC
>BDUI01002906.1:48144-58729 GCA_002335545.1 Apodemus speciosus | reverse complement strand
CCTCTTCCTGATTTTTTTTTTTAAACTAAAGATTTATTTATTATAAGTACACTGTAGCTGTCTTCAGATACACCAGAAGAGGGCATCAGATCCCATTACAGATGGTTGTGAGCCACCATGTGGTTGCTGGGAATTGAACTCAGGACCTTCAGAAGAGCAGTCAGTGCTCTTAACCACTGAATCATCTCACCAGCCTCCCCCTTCCTGATCTTAATATGCTCCTTCCCTCCCGAGTGTTATGATCTCCACCCTCAAACCAGGTCGTAAGCTTTTTCTACCTACATGCATAGCCTTAGGACCAGCATCATGTCTTACACTGAAAAGTTGTCACCAGCAACTGAGTAATAGCTGCAGGGTAGAGGGACTCTGACAGGCCCCCAAAGAGACTGAAGCAGAGGGGGCCGTTCCACAGGGACAGGTTGAAACAAGCAAAGGGAGAGTGGCCAGGTAAGCGTCTTCTTGTTTGAGTTGCTACTCTGTTGCCTGCGAGCCCTGGACTCTAGAGAACTTAAACCTTGCAGAAGGTGGGCTGGAAGGACTGGGGCCAGAGGTGCCGGAGACGTGGGAGCAGCTGTTAGCAGGTATTCCTGCTCTTCTCGGCTGGCTGAGCGCCTTCTCCGCACCTCTTCAGCCTTATCCTGCTTCCTGGGAAGGCTGGCCTCCGCGTGCCTGGACCTGTCAGTGATGGGTAGGAGTAGGATGAAGGAGGGCCCAGGGTGAGCACCATCTTGTCCCTCTCCATTCTTGACTCATTCTCTCCGCAAATGTGACAGGCACAGGGCAGGATTAGGCACTTCATCCACCACAGCTGGCCGGCTTCACCTGTCACCTCCCTAAATCTCTCTGCACCTCCCAACGCCATTCTCTCCCAGCTGGGTAAGTAGATCTGTCCTTTCTCCTGTACTTCCTACCAGCCACCTTAGCACTGAGATATAAAGACAGAGTGGATACAAAGGAAGGTATGCAGAAGGCCAGAAGTGGAGACAGTGACTGTGGACAGTAGAACTGGGGAACACCAGTGCCTTGGTCCCAGCGGCCTCTGGAAAGATTAACTGAGTGAGAACAGAAGCCACGGATTCTAAGGAGCTGTTTGAATTGGTTTCTTGGAGAGAAGAGAGGCAGGCTGCAGAGAAGGGGGCGGCACGGTGCCTTCTCATCTAGCATCAGAGGCAGTGTGGGCCTTTGCCCCAATTCTGAATGTCCCATTCCGTGGATTCTTACAGCTCTCCTCTAGAAGGATGTCTGTCTGCTACCGTCCGCCTGGGAATGAGACGCTGCTGAGCTGGAAGGGCTCGCGGGCCACGGGCACTGCCTTTCTACTGCTGGCGGCGTTGCTGGGATTGCCAGGCAATGGCTTCGTAGTGTGGAGCTTGGCGGGCTGGCGGCCCACCACCGGGCGGCCACTGGCGGCCACACTTGTGCTGCACCTGGCGCTGGCCGACGGCGCGGTGCTGCTGCTCACGCCGCTCTTTGTGGCCTTCCTGATCCGACAGTCATGGCCCCTGGGCCAGGTGGGCTGCAAGGCGGTGTACTACGTGTGTGCGCTCAGCATGTACGCCAGCGTGCTGCTCACCGGCCTGCTCAGCCTGCAGCGCTGCCTGGCGGTCACTCGGCCCTTCCTGGCTCCCCGACTGCGCAGCCCGGCCCTGGCCCGCCGCTTGCTGCTGGGGGTCTGGCTGGCCGCCCTGGTGCTCGCCGTCCCGGCCGCGGTCTACCGCCACCTCTGGGGCGATCGCGTGTGTCAGCTGTGCCACCCATCGGCGGTGCACGCCGCTGCTCATCTGAGCCTGGAGACCTTGACTGCCTTCGTCCTGCCTTTTGGGACCGTGCTCGGCTGCTACGGCGTAACGCTGGCGCGGTTGCGGGGAGCGCGCTGGGGCTCGGGGCGACAAGGCACGCGGGTGGGTCGTCTGGTGAGCGCCATCGTGCTGGCCTTTGGCTTGCTCTGGGCTCCCTACCATATGGTTAATCTCCTACAGGCGGTGGCCGCGCTCGCTCCGCCGGAAGGACCCCTGGCCAGGCTCGGCGGGGCGGGCCAGGCGGCGCGCGCTGGAACTACAGCCTTGGCTTTCTTCAGTTCCAGCATCAACCCGGTGCTCTACGTCTTCACTGCCGGGGATTTGCTCCCGCGGGCGGGGCCTCGGTTCCTTACTCGACTTTTCGATGGCTCTGGGGAGGCCCGAGGGGGCAGCCGCTCTAGGGAGGGTACCATGGAGCTCCGAACTACTCCTAGGCTGAAAGTAGTGGGGCTGGGTAGGGGCAATGGAGACCCCGGAGGCGGGGGCAGGATGGAAAAAGACAGCCAGGAATGGTAGACAAGACCCTAAACCCCACCTCGGGGCTCCCCTACCACTTTTCATTGTTCCCAGCGCTCTGGAGTACTTGGGGATCCTTCTCTGATTGCAGTTTGGGTTTGGCTGAATAAGGATTTCTCTATCTGGACCTGATTCCTCCAAACCATGGGATTGTGAGGGTGACTGTGGCCTACGTCCAAAATTTGTGCTTGCAGTACAGCCTGGATCCGTGTGCCAACACTACTTACACGTTGCCAGTAGCTCTTCTTGTGAAATACACTGGGAAGCCATTCGCTGGTGGCCTAAGTGTGCTCCTGGATTGTGCTGAAGCCATCTCATTCTCTACCGAGACAGGGCAGGACTGGATGGTGTCAGCCTTCAGCAGCTTTCTGTCCTGCCTCCCCATCCAGGTTACCCGCTTCCCCAGGCTTATCTGGAGAACCCCTCTAGAATTTGGATGGGGGTGGATAAATTTTTAGAAGCATTTAGGAGGAAGAAACTGGCCTACTAGCGGGGAAGGAAATCTGTGTAGCGCACAGGGAAAGTGTTCCTGTCTGATTGGTGGTTGGCAGTGAGACAAAAACACATGGCTGGGCGGGGGCGGGGGCCATGGGGGAGGGCAGGAACCTGGCATCTCAAGACTTAACCTTTTCCTCTGACCCTGGGCTCACCCCTGCATACCCCCTAAAAGCCACCAGGCCCAGGAAGAAGCCCAGAAGCCAGAACTTGGTTTACAAGAGGGAGTTTGAAGATTGATGAGGAGGAGGTGTGGGGAATGCCATGGGTATCTGGAAATACAAAAGACATGCTCAGGGAGGCGGTACCTTTCCTTTCTCCGTCTCCTCTCCCTGTTGCCTTCCCTCTGCCCGAGGTATGAGATGTTCCTAACCCTTCTCCATTACTTCCAGCCTCCATCTTTAGGAATCTCCTTATTATCAGATCTAAAACCTGAATGACCCTTTTGATTTTGGGGGGGTGTCAGTAGGATGCAAGGGGTTCCCTTTAGGGAACATCATGGGCACACATGACCAGTCCAGTCTAGTTGGCTCAGAACATTCTTACTAGCCCTCAGAATTCCTTGTTCTCACACCCATCAGTCCCCAGCAAACTGAGACAGCTGACCTCCCAAGTGGCCACTCTGGGCTCTACTTCAGTGACGCTTCTCACCCTTCAGGCAGAGGCCAACACACAAAAAAAGGAAACCCAGTCTCCAGGGTCATGCTACAAACACCAACACCAGGGTTGACGTGACTTCTGAACCAGGGAGGAAGTGTGCTTAGCGTGCCTGGGCTCTGGAGGATGAGGGAGGGCTTCTCGAGGAAGATGGAGTGGGGAGTGGCCCAGGGGAAAGTGCAAAACAACCCCTGTCTGCTCAGAAGGGCTGTGGGTGACCCTGGAGCGCTGGGCCTGAAGCTTCACTCTGAGACACAGAATCCTTCCTGCCCTGGTGCTCTGGAGCAGAGGTTCCTGAGCTTCCCCTGCTGTGTATTCTTCATCTTACACACCCCATGTGGTCAGAGAGATCCTTCCTCAACTCTGCCCTCTGCTCTGGCTGTGGTTTCAGCCTCCCTTTTCATCATATCCTCTGCTTGACAGTTACTGGGCCAATGCTGATCTGGCTTTTCTCAACATCCAACAAGTGAGGGCACCGGAGAACATAAGAGACATCAGTGGTCACCATTACGCTGCTTCTTACCTTTCCTAAGAAGTGACAGGGTAAAACAAACAGAAAGGCCCATGGCAGACTGAGGGAATGTGTTCTTCGTGCTACAGGACACTTCAAAGAGAGCCAGCATCCTTTCTTTTGCCGAGGGGAGTAGAAGGCTGTGGTGGCTTTCCAAAGTCTTAGATGCTCTTGTGACAGGACTGGAGGGAGGTACTGCTGGCCCTGGGCCATCCTGTCTCTTCTTCGTTCTCGGCATCTCCTAGCTCAGCCCACATTCTCTCTGTCGGAGTTGAAAGCAGCCGGTACAAGGCTGAAGGGTTGTAGGAGAGAAGCATGGAGTCATGCCTAGATCCCAGGAAGAAAGTCCACCGGGGCTGCTAAGTGGTCGTGTGGGTAAGGTAAGGGGAAGACATTGGTATTTTGTGTCATGAAGGAGATCACTTAGATGTTGGTGTCTCTCAAAAAGAATGGAGAGTTGGTTAACTTGTAATGGGCAGGGCTGGACGTGGCTTGTCTCCTATGACCACACCACGGTCATGGTCTGACCTGAAGTCAAGATTACGTTGTGGTTCCCTCTGTTCATTTTTTCACATTCTCATTGATATTCTTTCTCTTTGTACTCCCCTCTCCTCCCATGTCTACGTGTCTGTCTCTTTCTCAATCTCAATAGCCTAGGGTGGCTTTGACCCCGATACCCTAACTCACGACAATACACAGAACATAGGCAGTCAATGTAACCTAAAAACCCATTAATCAAAAAACCACACCACGTGCATGTTGTTAATGTGGAGGACAAAGATAATATTTTTTAAATCAGAAGTCTCAATCTGAGCCTTCTCCCTGGCTTCCTTCTCCTAGGATACAATCTGCAACTCTGTTCACTCCTCCAGTCTAGACCTGCACTATTAGACCACACCCCAAGCCCGTCACTCCTGGCAGCCCTCTTTCCTGCCTCACTGCCCTTTCCTCGGTACTACTCACTGAGCCCCGCCCAAGGAGTCTTCCTCTCTTCTGGACTGCTCTGGAAGAGACTGTCCCCAACAGTGAAGGGAGGTGTGGGGGTTCTCAGCCTCACCCTCAGGAAGATGCTCCCCTCCCCCGCCTCCTTTGCTCTGCTCTGTGGTACTTCCTCTCCGGCTGACTTAGTTGACAGATCTAGAAGTGGGCCAAGACCCTAACACTAAGACAGATTCAAGGATTGTATATCCAGCAACTAGACATGGCGTTACCTTCTGATCAGCATCTGGAAACCCCTGTAAGTATCCTAGGAATGGGAATGGTTGTGTGTGTGTGTGTGTGTGTGTGTGTGTGTGTGTATGTGAGTATGGTGTATGTGTATGTCTTCGATTGTATATGTGAGTATGTCAGTGTGTTTTGTATGTGCATGTGTGTATGTGAGTGTATGCATGAGTGTATGTCAGTATGGTGTGTGTGTGTGTGTGTGTGTGTGTGTGTGTGTGTGTGAAGTATGGCTCGGAGAGATGGTGAGACAGACTCCCCAAAGAAAGCCTGACCACTGTGAACAGGCAGTTCTCAGGGCTCATGCATTAAACTCTTCCCTGCCCTGTTCTTCCTGGTGCCCCGTGGTCAGCTCTAGAGAGAGTGGGCAGGTGACTGGAGAAAGTGGCCGGTGGCTTCTTGGACGACAGAGGAGTTAGCCTTTCAAGGCATGCACAGCGCGGAGGAAAGTCTCCAGGCCTGGGGCTGGGTTCCGGGGTCTCTTAAGGGAGCGAGTGTGAAGGGTTTTGGAAATATAGCTGTTGCTGCACATTTTGCAACTGGGTCTGTGGCTGAAAAGGGGCCCCACAGCCTGGTTAGGAAATTCGCCTTTCTGTTCAACCAGGTGCCCTTAAGACAATTTGGTTGACAGTGATGGGGTGATATATTTTGTACATTTTTATACATTTTTTTTATACTTTTTTTGTTTTTTGTTTTTTTTCGAGACAGGGTTTCTCTGCATAGCCCTGGCTATCCTGGAACTCACTTTGTAGACCAGATTGGCCTCGAACTCAGAAATCTGCCTGCCTCTGCCTCCCAAGTGCTGGGATTAAAGGCCATATATTTTGAAGGTGCCTCCAAAATTTCTGACTTTGGAGACCAGGGTACTCATACTAATGTGATGGGAGGGGGGAGGTCAAAACTCCCTTGGCTTTCCCCTCATGGGTGTGTCCGCTTTCACTCTCTAGGTGATGGCTGCAAACACTACATCTCCTGCAGCACCTTCTTCCCCTGGTGGCATGTCCCCGTTTCTCTTGCCCACTGTCCTGCTGTCTGTGGCCCTGGCTGTGGGGCTTCCTGGCAATAGCTTCGTGGTGTGGAGCATCCTGAAAAGGATGCAGAAACGCTCTGTCACCGCCCTGCTGGTGCTGAACTTGGCCCTGGCCGACTTGGCCGTGTTGCTCACCGCTCCCTTTTTCCTACACTTCCTGGCTCGAGGCACCTGGAGTTTTAGAGTGATCGGTTGTCGCCTGTGCCACTATACCTGTGGTGTAAGCATGTACGCCAGCGTCCTGCTTATCACCATCATGAGTCTGGACCGCTCACTGGCAGTGGCCCGCCCCTTTGTGTCCCAAAAGGTTCGTACTAAGGCCTTTGCCCGATGGGTGCTGGCWGGCATCTGGGTGGCGTCTTTCCTGCTGGCCATACCGGTCCTTGTGTACCGTACAGTAAAACGGAACAACAGGACTCTGATCTGCGACTCGGATTATGCCAGCGACGGCCATAAAGCCTTCCATCTGCTCTTCGAAGCCATCACGGGCTTCCTGCTGCCCTTCCTGGCTGTGGTGGCCAGCTACTCTGACATCGGGCGCAGGCTGCAGGCTCGGCGTTTCCGCCGCAGTCGCCGCACCGGTCGCCTGGTGGTGCTCATTATCCTGGCCTTCGCCGCCTTCTGGCTGCCTTACCACCTGGTGAACCTGGTGGAAGCCGGCCGCACGCTGGCCGGCTGGGGCAAGGACAACCCTGCCGGGGAGCGTCTCAAGAAGGCCCGCTACGTGCTCATCGCGCTGGCCTTCCTGAGCAGCAGCGTGAACCCGGTGCTGTACGCGTGCGCGGGCGGCGGCCTGCTGCGCTCGGCGGGCGTGGGCTTCGTTGTCAAGCTGTTGGAGGGCACTGGCTCCGAGATGTCCAGCACCCGCCGCGGGGGCACTCTGGTCCAGGCCCCGAAGGACACACCTGCCTGTCCTGAGCCCGGCCCCACCGACAGCTTCATGACTTCCTCCACCCTTCCTGAGTCTTCGAAGTGAACTGCACTAGGCTGGGTTGTGACACAGCTCCTAACTCTGGCCTGACCCACTTCGGGTACCCGGAGGAGAACGTGTTGGGCACTGGGCTTAAGCGGAAAAGAGGGAGGGGTGGGGCAAGTCAGGGCAGAGAGCTAGCGTGCTGTGGCCTGGCTTGTGCAGGCAGCTTTATGATTAAAACTAAAATCTGAAATCCGTTAAGCCTGTGAGTGAGGTGTGTATTGGGGAGTACTGGGTGTTATTGTTTCCACAGAGAGAGACCACTCTGGTGGAGTCTCTCTCAACAGTTCCTTAGTTTGGAAGGGACACACGGGCAGATATAGCTGTATGTTCCTAATTCTGAAATGGGTCATCTACATCCTACTTAGAGAAACACAATGCCGACTCCTAAAGGAGTTTGTTCCAAGAACTCGCTGTGTGAGATCACCACTTCAGAGCCATGACTCAGGGACCTTCTGAGAACCAGCCTTTGTGAAATGTCTTTGCTGACGTTCATGGTATCCTTGATTGTTCAAACCTAACTTCCTGCCAGGGGTCTTCCTCCTCTCAGCAGAGTCCTGGGCATCAGTATTTGCCATGTTTCGGAAGCAAACCCCAGTCAAACAAGATCCCCCAGAAAGAGAGGCCTAGGAAGACAGCTTGGGAAGAAACAGTGCCGTATCCACAGGCTTTGGAGGCTCGGAGACATTTTATTGAGGCTCTGAGAAGAGGGTAGCTCAGGTGTCTAGGATGCGGAGGGAGATCCGGTTCGCGTCAGGTCTGTGCTCAGGAAGTAGGTACAGAGTTGCCCCTTGCCTTTGACCTTGATGACGCCTCTGCTGTAGCATGTGTAACCCAGGGACTGCAGGGCCCTCGCCGTCTCCTCAGTCACCTGCAGATGGAAGGAAGGCAGGGGAGTGTGGAGTGGCCTTACCCTTGTCCCCACCCCYGTGCCTCCAACCTGGTTCTCACTTGGATCTTGCCGAGAACCCCCGTGCTCTCCATGCGGCTGGCCACATTCACCGTGTTCCCCCAGATGTCGTATTGTGGCTTCTGCGCCCCAATCACCCCTGCTACCACTGGTCCGTGGTTCAACCCTGATAAGAAATGTGGGCTTTGATGGGGAGGCACACTGGGGAAGAAGATTAGGGGAACTGGTCAGGTGGTTTTATAGGAGAGAGACTCGGGTTGGAGGAGAGTGGATTAGGGAAGGGAAGGGTGACTCTTTTCTCTCTTGGACTAGTGAGTTTATGCTTCAGTCGAGGGAATGAGTCTGAAGAGGGGGTGTCCAGGGATGAGCTGGAGAACAGGTGATGAAGGACGGGGAGAGGGGAGAGGAGGCAGAGGAGGTCCCTCACCCACACGCAGGCGGAAGTCGTTGAACGAGTGCTTGTTGATGACGCCTAGCTTAGACCCCAGGGCCACTGCAAAATCCACCATGGTGCCCAGATGGCTGCAGCTTCTCTCAGCATCCTGGTCATTGGGTCCACCATGATGGGCCAATGGGGGCACAGAGAAAGGTCCAACTTATGAGTAAGCCACCAATGGAGGCCCATGACAGGGCTGATTGGAAAGGGCTGCTGTACCTGCCGGGCATCCTGTCCAGAGGTGGCATTTAAGCCTGTAGCCGCCATGTAGGTGCTGCCAATAGTTTTGATCTTCTCCACTCCACTGAACTTTGGTTTGGAGAGCAGCTGTAGAGAAAAGAGGCCGCATTTCTGGTCTCTCTGGCTTGCACGATCCCTTCTCCAAAAGCCCACCACAGGCCTYGGAGGGTGGAGATGATGGTGGGAAGGAGATGGTTGGTAATGAGCAACAGAGGGATAGAGTTCATGCATCAGAGGACAGGGAGGGTCAGAGGTGTGTGTGTGGGGGGGCTGGGCCTCGTGGTCAGGAGAGCGAAGGGAGCTGAGGAGCTGAGGGGAGGGCGGACCTCATCAAAGTCAGCAATGATTTCATTGAGCAGCCGCAGACACTCCAGCCCCTCGTGGTTGATGTTGGATTCAGAGTAGAATTCCTTAAAGTCTGGAACCGACGCGAAGAGGACACAAACACACTCGTACGACTGGTGGTAGAGGTCCTACAGACAGGAGGAGGGGGAGACTCAGCGCCTGGGCCAGCAGCCTCATGCCACCCGGGGGGCTGAGCGGGAGAGGAGCTACGGCAGGCTTCGTAGCTGTAAAGAGGAGGTAGCAAAAGGTACTTGTTTTGAAATGATTTTTTTAATCAGCTAAGTTAATTGTGTGTGTGTGTCTGTCTGTCTGCCTGTCTGTCTGAATGCCACAGCTTGTGTGTAGAGCTCAGAGGACAACTTTTAGGAGTTAATTCTCTCCTCCCACCTTTACGTGTGTTCCACCTTGCCCGGTTTACCCATTAAACCTAGARAACTGAATTTTTATTTTAATTAATTAAAATTTAAGTCCACATGGCCACATACAGCTAATAGCTACCATGATAGGTAGTGCAGAGCTGGAGGGTCGGGCGAGCTGTTCTCTAGACAATTCCATCACTGTTTGACTAGGCTTCTGCCATGGTCGTGACTTGGAAAGGTGCGAGTTTGCTTTCCTCCTCCTTCTCCCCCCCTCCTCTCCCTCTTCCTCACTCTTCTCCTCTTCCTCTCCCCGCGCCCCGCCCCCTTTCCCTGCCATGGGCCTCCTGCGCAGTAGGCAAGCTCTACCACTGAGGTATTCGTCCAAAAGATGTTCCTTCTAAACGCAAACTTGAAGCCCAGATTTTGTGGTCACCAAGGACGAAGTCCAAGACTATGCTCTGACAGGACAGGGGCTTGGGAGACTATCTGGCCCACTCTTTGGGGGACCCCAGGAAGGATGAGAAAGACCCAAGAGTTTCATCTGAGTTTAGTGCCGGTGGTGACTGGGGCTGGGAGTGACCTCATTGCGCCGGTTCTGGCCGATGAACTGGGGGGCCACGTGTGCAGGGAGGACGTTCTCCAGAAGGAGCCGGGTCAGGTTCTCCATCGTCTCAGTCTCCTCGCGCTCCTGCCTCAGCTTCTTCTTCCACAGGAAGTCCAGGCGGCAGTAATACTCATTCTAGGGCGATAGAGACGCGGCCCCAGTAACCCCCCCCCCCCGGCTTAGAAATAAGGTTCAAGGTCCAACTGTCCTGGAGAGAGATGGCTTTTAAGATCTATTTCAAATTAGGTTCTACAGAACAGGCAGCAGATTTTTTTTGGGGGGGGGTAACCATGGTTTTTCTTAGGTCTGGGGGGAGGAGAGGGGAGGGAATGATGGTAAGAACTTGAGGTGTTTAGAGAGTGGAGAGGTAAGAAATGGAGTCGGAACTCTCTTGGACATTTCCATTGGATATATTACTTGGGCTCAGCCTGAGGCGAGGAAGACAAATTACCAATATGGGGCCCCAGCCTCAGCCATTCGCAGGGAGGT
>BDUI01002906.1:29689-44204 GCA_002335545.1 Apodemus speciosus | reverse complement strand
AGAGGTAGGAAGATCAGAAACTCCAAGGACACCCTTGGCTACATAGTGAGTTCGAAGCCAGCTTAGGAGACATGAGATGGGGAGGGAAAGAGACAGAATGGTCATTTTTGGAATTGCTAATATTTGACCRACTTCCTGAATCGTCAGAGGCTAATTTCCGGGTTGATGAGGCCCTGGTTCAATTAAGAGATGTGCTCAAACAAGCTGTGCTTGCCCCACAGCTCYGCCATCTTAGCATCCGCAGCACCGCTCTGGTGRGCCTTTTTATTGCTGGGATTGCATGCAAGGTTGTCTCGTGGGCCGTGGGCTTGTGACCAACTCCACACACGACTCCCTTTGCACCTTGGAGGCCTCATTCTGTAACAGGGTGTGGGCTCCTGGAGTCTTCCTTCCTCTTCCTCCTGCTTGTTTAACCCCTATGACCTCTTCTTTCACTAGGCTGATGTTTAGAATAAGTCCTTCCTAGAGCTACTGCTGTCAGTGCCCCCAAGAATCTGCTGTTTACTGACATTGAGAATTGTTTCTACTGGGTGGAACAGGAAGGAGAGGGGATATAGTGTAGAAGTCTCTGAAGGTGCCTCAAAAACCCAACCAGGTTTTCTGCGAGAGAATGTTCTGGAAGAACTTCAGAAAGATGGCTGGAGTATGGAGCAGGTTTGGGAGGAGACAGAACAGGGGAGAGTATGCCGAGCGATCTGCTTTTAGGAACATGGCCCGGCCCTGTACTGAGCACCAACCCCGAGAAGTTGTAGCTGAGAGAGATTCAATAGTGTCCACTGTGGGCGGGTCACAGGTTACCTCCGAGTCTGATAAATAGGTCCTGCAGTAAGAGGCCCTGACCTAGCTCCATCCAGATAAGCTGCAAGCCAGCTCCTTTTCCCTGCCACTGCATCCTGTGCTCACAGTGCCTTTCTTCTTCAAGGCCAGGAGCAATTCTTTTCTGTCACCTCCTTTGCCTCATGTGTGACAAGGAGTAGAGGCACAACCCAGATGACCCACAAACTTAACTTTGGGAAGGATTAAAGAGAACAGGAAAGTGTAGCCGTGGCCCTTGATAGAGGCATTTGCTGGTGGGGTGGGAACGTTGAATCAGAAGGAAGTGGGGCACAGGTAACTATTTCCTTTGGGTGACAGGGGGAGGGGAGGTTGAGGCGCAGTGGGCTTGGTGTCTATGGGAGCTTGCATTTCTCTGAGGTGAACTGGAAGGGAGGGCAGGGGAAAGCCTGAACCACTGACTGGGGTAAGCAGGCAGTTCAGGAATGCCACACTTTACCAAGCGGCTTCACTGCCTGTGAGGGGAGGCTGGGGGAGCCTCTGGACAGCGGAGGCTGTCTTCCCCTAAGCATGGGGCTTACAATGGAGGCATACACACCGGGAGTGGAGTGGAGGTGGAGACAGGACTGTCAACGTGGCTTAGGTGGGCGAAAGGCTTGGCTGCACCCCAAGACTCCAGATAACGAGTCATCAGTAGCGATGGACGCATGGTGTGCCCCTCCAGAGAAGACAGTAACCCTTTTGCGGTGCCCTTCTCGTCTTCCTCTTCAGCCTGGGGGAACGTGAGAAGTCTGAGTCAGAAGGAGATATTTCCCAAGTCTCCCACATCCTTATAGGCTGGCCCCACCCACATCACAACATAGCAACTCAGTCTCGGGCATCCATCAAAGAAAAGATTGGTCCTGTTGACTAGGTGGTTTGCTTGGTCTGATCTGTGAGGTCCAAGCTGGGCTTTTACCCGAGGGTCAATGACCAGGTAGGTAGGTTCGCCTAGTTCCCGAAGGTATGGATCTCGGTGTTCCGTGTCCGCCCTCTCCACAGCATAAGCTCCTGCCAGCAGGGCCAGTGTGGCCCCAGTGATGTGCACTCGTCTGGAAGGAAGGAACAGTGAGAGTCAGGAGGCAAGGCCTCTGAACCTTTAGTCTCTTTCAAAGACCATTCCCAGAGCTGTGTCCTCAAGCAAGAACCCATGTTACAGGGCGCGCTTGCCAGCATCTCAGAATTTCCCTGCACTTGTCTTAAGAGGCTGTGAACAGGACAGCAGCACGTGAGACACTCAACTGGCCATTTGCTGTAGCTGTTCTGGGCTCTAAGACTTACCCCGGGACACCGCCTGCTTCCATATGGTTGGCCAATGTGACATCATGGGACCAGACATCATACTGCCACTTCTGCAGCCCAATGACTCCACAGAGAACGCTGCCTGAGTGCACGCCCACACGCATGTTGATATCCACGCCGGTGGCTACCCGAAGTTTCCTGGGCAGGGTGTGGGGTAAGCTTAGTGCTGCCAGGATGCTCCTCTTCTCAGGGAGGACTGCCGCCCTGCCTCCCACACCCCCTCCAACACCCATTGCTCTCAGCTTCTGCTCACACACCCGAGCTGACCTGATGGCCTGGCACATGTCCAGTCCCATGCGCACGCAATTGATAGCGTGGTCAGGCAGCGAGAGGGGCAGCCCGGAGACACAGTAGTAACAGTCTCCCAGGATCTTGATCCGCATGCATTCGTGCTCCTGGGAGTATGTGTGTGGGTGTGTAGAGGAACCTGGTTAGAGGCCAGAGGGGTAGGAGGGAATTGGGGAAATTGGGGAGCAACTGTGGCATTCCTGAAGAACTTCTGAGGTTTGGAATGTCCTAGGTCAGATCTATGGCGTCCCTCGATATGGGGCTGACGGAGGTCTCTCGGGCAATCTCTTCATCAGAAGGAATAAGCAAAGGCTGGAGTCTCTGTGGTCCTCCCCAGTTTGGGTATATGTACAGTGCATTTGTATCAGCACATGATATCAGGATGAGGGGCCTAGAGGTGAACCCCAAGCTAGGATGTATCCATCCACCATGTCTGACTAGGCACTAAGCTGTGGTATTAGGATCAGAAATTTCTCCTGGAAAGGCCTCCCAAGGTAGGAATGTCTGGGAATCTCTGCGCAGATGTGGAGGGGTTGTGCTTAGGATGTCAGATGTGGAGAGGTCTCTCAGGGGTGGTGACAGTTTCCCGAGTGGGACTGTTTGTGAGCAGTCCCTACTTCTACTGCATTATTTGGGAGCTTGGCCTGGCTTCAGGGTAAGACTTCTTAGAAGATGTGTGCTTTTCTTGCAAGAGGCTCCCCAGCACACGGTATTTGAGGGCCCCTGGGTGGAGAGGGAAACCCCCCTGACCTTGGCAATTTGGTCGAACTTGCCAAAGAGTTCATTGAGCATGAGGACCAGCTCCTTGGGGGAACACTCGCTGGCCAGCCGCGTGAAGCCCACGATGTCAGCATACAGCACACTGGACAGGGCAGCTGTGTTAGAGGGGCCAGGGCGGCAGCCCAGGGCCCCTCCCCTCCAGGGCCCCTCCCCCCAGGGCCCCCGGGCCCCTCCCCTCCGGGGCCCCTCCCCTCCGGGGCCCCTCCCCTCCCCTCCGGGGCCCCTCCCCTCCAGGGCCCCTCCCCTCCCCTCCAGCCAGCTTTCCTCTTACCTCACTCCTTGGTGCCTCTTGACATACAGGCTGTGGAAGTTGTTTGTGTTCTCTGGCCGTGAGCTCTTTCCAGCCTGCAGTCGTGCCATGATCTCTGCTTTCATCTCTCGGGCCAGGTAGGCAGGAAGGATGGACAAGAGGAGGTGCTCCTGGAGAAGGTCCCCAAGCATGACACCCCTCCTTCCCTGCTGTGCCCTATACCCAAGAACCTTAGCCCTTCAAATTACCCAGGCTCCCACATATTACATGCTACCTTCTAGTAGCTCCCTGACCCTTCCAGTCCACTCAGCAGGACTCCAGCAACCCCACTCTGTCCTGGTCACTTTTAGGGACTAAAACCAACACCTAAATTTGAAATCTTCCTTTAATATAATAACTTCCATCATCATCATCATCATCATCATCATCATCATCATCATCATCATCATTTTGAGACATATCTTGCTGTGTATCCCTAGATGGCCTGGAATTCACTATCTAAACCAGGGTGGCCTCAGATTCACAGAGATATGTCTGCCTTTGCCTCCCAAGAGCTGATAATAAAGGTGCGCACCATTACATCTGGCTAAGATTTCATTTTATCATTATTGAATGGTATATGTATTTGTGGGCACATGTGTCACAGTGCATGCGTGGAGGTCAGAGGTCAGCTTTGCGGAGTCCCTTGTCTCCGTCTWCCTTTACCTAGGTTCTAGGAATTGAACTCACCTCGTCGGGCTTGTACAGCAAGGGCCTTACCCTCCCCTATCCCACTGGGTTTCAGTCGGTACCTAACAACAATCTTCCATGGGCGGGCAACAGTCACATTTCGTATAAAAGAGGAAAATACTTGAGGAAGGCAAATGAGCTAAGCAGAGCCACCCAGAACGAAGGCGCTAAAAGCTGTTCTTTCTGAGCTCCTGTCCCTCCCCGCCTCTTAGGTCCCACTGACCTGGTGCTTTTTCTCAGTGTCCAGCCTCCGGCGAGAGTGCAGAGAGCTGAGCGCCTCCCGGAACGTGGCTCGCAATGCTCGCTCCATCAGGGCCTTGTGGTACGCTCCCACCACGTTCCCACACAGGAACAACACCGCGTTTGCTGCCAACTGTGGGCAAAGGCCAGTCTTAGAAAGTACCGCTCCCCCGACCCACTAGGGTTGGGGGAGTCTATCTGTGTAGTTGGAGTTGGTTCCAAAAACAGGAGGAGGAGAGCCTGGCTCTACGGTCAAGGGGTCAAGGACCGAGGTATCTCAGAACAATCGGAGCCACTCTATGACATCCATCCGGGAGAGTTGGCCGCTTTCCTCCTCTGCTCTCTGCTGTAGACTCTTGACTGTGGGGCCAACCTGGCCGCTGAGGCCTCGCTATCTTGCATGTATATTTCCTCTGCCTAGAATGCTATTCCACCATATTCATCTCCCGCGCCCATTCCCGCTGCAAGAAACTACTCCAGTTCTGATTCACGTTTTCCGTGAATGCTCCACGCTCTGTACCTGCGAGAGAATCTTGACTGATTTCCCCACGGCTATAGTGCCCTCTTCTGGCAAAGGCAGGCATGGTGCACTGGTGTCGCAGCGACACTAGAGGTCGCTATAGGGGGCTTGGATTCTGTGAGTCTCAGCCTTGGAGTCTCAGCTCACAGCATTATCAAGCAGCTGAGCCAGCTCTGGGCACACTACCTTCACCACTTGCATTTTTACCTGTGGTAGCAGAGCCCTCTGTGACTCAGGCTGCCACCCAAGGTACAGTCCAAGGACCAGCAGGTGAGAGAGGGATGAGACGACCCCCGCAGCAGCAGCATCCCGCATGCCCAAGGGCAACATGGCGTACACGGTGAAGATGATGAAGAGGAAAAAAGACACCTGGAGAAGGGTGTGGGGAGCTGAAGGCCCGTGGTGTGCGGCCCAGGGTCTAAGTTTGAGGTCCACCTTCCCTCCCTCCTCCCCCCCCCCGCAAGCCCTGGGCTGTGATTCTCCTCACCTGGTCCCAGGCGCTCACCACACCCCCAGTGAACAGGAATCCATAGCCCAGAGCCAGCAGTGCGACCCATATGAGGCCCGAAAGAGGTCGTGTCCATCGCTGCAGCTGCTGCTCCCGGGAAGCGAGCCCCAGTAGCAGAGAGAAGCCCCCCAGAGCACACAGCACAGTCGTCAGGAAGCTCGCGTCTGACGTCAGCTCCTGTGGAAAAAAAGATGTCTGCAGCCAGGTTGGGAGGAGATACTTTGAAGTTCTCTCAAGGTGAGAAGGATCAGGTTAGGTGTCTTTCAAAGCAGCTGGGCAAAGTGTCCGAAACACACGTGCACAAAGAATAGAGGGCTGGGGAGATGGCCCAGTGGGTGGGGGTGCTTGCCTCCAGACCTGGTTTAATTCCCAGAGTCCACGGAGTGAAAGATGAGAACTCACGACTTTGAGCTGTCTTTTCACACACACACACACACACACACACACACACACACACACACACACACAAGAAAACAGAGGCCACTGGCACGTGCTTTTCACATTAGATCGAACCAAAAGAAATTCTAAAACCGCACAAAGATCAGCAGTCTCACCTGGCTCCACCTAATATATCTCAGACATTTGCAGTGGGACCAGCGAGAGCTGCCCAGAAGACCTGGTTGCTCTTGGCTGTTTGCAAGCCCACCGTCTTCTGCATCTCAGGTGTCTTTGTTTGTTGTTTGTTTGTTTTTGTTTAGTTTTGAGGCAGGGGCTCACATAGCTTGGGCTGGCCTCCAACTCACTGCAGCTGAGGGATCTGAACTCCTGGTCCTCCCGTCTCTATCTCTGACGTGCTGGGATTCTAGACTTCTCTGCCTATTCCCACAGTTAAAGAAGAACAGTAGCATCTGCTTGGCTCTCGGAGCGAATGTCATCCAAATGGCTGATTAGCTTGGGAGAAAAAAACCCTTTCTCCTGAAGCCAAGCCGCTAAACTTCACAGATGTCTACCGGGACAGCCCGAGCCCCTTGCCAACCCACCACTGAGTTCTGAGCAGCTGCCTTTCCTCTAGCCTATAAGTCCCAGTACTACCCTACTTACCCTTCTCCCTCCTCTTTCAGGATCTGGGGTAGAGAGGAGTTAGCTGTACCCAGTTATTTGCCACACCTTGCCTCCAAGGACTGAAATGGAAACCCAGAACAGAATATTTCCCCCTTTCTTGCCCAGAATGAAAAAAAAAATTGGCGGAGGAAGGCAAAAAACTATCTTTTGGAAGTCTGTGGGCACAGCTAGCAGCCCCACAGCCCCAAATCTGGAGAGAAAAAGTCAGGAAATGAATCTCCCCAGGGACGTGAGTAGAGTTTCCTCTCTGGAAAAATGGAAAATCCGGTGTTGGATTTACTCTAGAACCAATAGAACACAGMGAGAAGGATTCGGGACTCACTCACCTCCTAGTACAGACCCAGAGACTGAGCTTAGAAGGTGGGGAGCCCYGTCACATGTCCCCAGAGTCACAATTTATGACGGGGTTCAACGCTTCTTTTTCGATTCCCAGCAAAGAGGGTATTAACTAAAAGATCTTGCAAATCCCAGATCTTCAAATGTCCCCAGCCCGAGACAGCCCCCTCCCTGGAGCAGGTTCTCACGCCTAGCCCATCTTACCCTGCCGCTGGCCCAGGCGACGGCCGGCAGTGCCACGAGCGCGCATAGCACGATGACCAGAAGCAGTATCAGCAGTGGATACTGTTGACTCAGGCTGTAGTAAGTCTCGTAGAAGAGATCTTCGCTGGGAGGAGGCCGGGGACTGAAGAGGCGGGCCATGGTCTCCCCCGCCCCAGCCCGGAGCCCCTGCCCTGGGGACCATAGGTCGCTGAGTTAGTCACCCGTCCCGGTCCAGTCCCACTGACCGCGCTTTCTCACCCCTCCCGAAGTCACTCTCACCCATGCCACTGAGTTCTCAACAGCAGCAGTGCCCCCTGCTACATGCTCCCTCATAGGGCTCCCAGCTGTGACAGGACCTCTTTCTCCTTCCCACAAGCCATACCGTGCTAGTGTCCTGGCTGGAGCTGAAGAGAAGGGGCCCCAGACTCCCCCCTCTACCATCGACTCACTGCTCTGTCTTAAGCGCCTGAAGTTCTCGCAGCGAAGCTAGGCTCCAGGGGGGAACCTGGGTGGGCTGGCTACCATTCGCCCTCGCCGCTTTGCAAGTGGCTCGGGGCCTGCCGGGCGACTGGCACTTCCCTCTTGGCGCCAAGGCCCCCTCCCACTTCCCCGAGATACAGTCCGGCCCCTTCCCGTTCTGGAGCCGGACTCCCCTGGCCGCTTCCCATGCCCAGATTGCGTTCTCTCACTCATCACCTTCCCTCTTTCTTTAATGAAGAGCWTGTGGACCGTGGGAGAMACACGAGGTAATGGGGGCGGAGGGGACAAAGGGATGTGYCCAGATCAGGACACGACATTTGGAACTGGAGARGCCAAGGAAAGCCTGGGGGAAAGGTGGGAGGAGCGGGGTCCTGGTACCAGCTGGGCTGGGGTGTGGGCGAGGGCAGGAGTGGCATTTCCCGTTCACTCTTGGTCCTTCTGGTATGGCCAAGTGTGAACTGTCCGTCCATTTCCAGCTCCTTGGGTTGGTGCTCCTCTTTGTTGGATCTACTTATCAACTCTTGGATACGGAGAATCAAATCAAAACAAACAAACAACACCCCCCTCCCTCCAGCCGCCGCCATGCCTAGAAAGCAAGGTGCGTGAAGTCTGTGCAGCAGGACTATGGTGGTCTAGAGAGCCTTCGAATTTCCTGAGACACTTTCCTTCACCAGGGCCCCAAAGCCCAGTGCTCAAAATCGAGGAGAAAAGGGGCAGTGGTGTCAGTCTAGGCTTAAGGTGCCATCAGCCCTGAGCTCTGAAGCAAGCACCCCACCCTGAGACTGGGGCACCGGAGAGCTGAGCCTTTGATTCCCTCTTGCCACCAGCTGGGCCTTATGAGCCAGGAGGTTGCCTATGTCTCGTCCCCAGACCCCCTTTTCCATCTCCTTCTCCCCCCACGTCAGCCTCCACCCCCAGGGCAGGCAGCTCCTGGCTGTCCTTCCCTGATGCCTGGGTTGACACCTCAGACTCACACGTAGTTAGCACTTTATGTTTACTGACTTTTCCTCCAAGAATGTTGTGAGTTGCAGGAAGTGACAAGGATTGTCTTAGCCAGGCCAGGTTTTGCTTAGAAAGTGCTTTTATTCCCAAGTTAACCAGAATGGTACATTTCCTACTTCCGGCTCTCGCAGGTATTCTCTGAAGTCTACTTGTGGAAGGGCTGCCAGTCCCTACCCCTGCCGAACTGTGCTGGGTCCCTCTTGGGAAAGGCGGTTCTTGGTTGTACTGCCAAGTAGTTGTAGTTTCCAATTTGCACTTCAGAACAGTTGTTGAAGATGAGAGAATGTGTCCCTTTAAGAGGAAAAGGAGGTGGAGGCGGTGAGAGGGTTCAGAGGTTAGAACGGCGGCGAGGTGAACTAGCACTTTGGGGCGAGGGGCAGCGACACCTTGTGTTCACCCTGGGAAATGCAGACACAGGGTCTTCACCCGCTAGCCACAGTGTCCCTGTATGAGCTGTGGTTCTTCAGACTTAGTCTTGAGAAGCTCAAAGGCATAGTACCTGCTGTGTGGGTGTCTTTGATGGGAGACTGTCTGTTCCTTAGCAAGAAAGGAACTGTGGGGATCACAGGCTTGGTGCTGGGAAAAGTCAGCTGACCCCGACTTTTGTTGGGTGACCTCAGTGGGATCCTCTCCTAGTGGATGTTAAGTTCCTCGTATACTAAACGAGGCAGATTGGGTTTGATGATCTCTAGGCATTCCTTCCCACATCCAGAGGAGCTCGAGTCTATAGACAGGTGCTGAGGAAAAGGTGACGGGAGAGCTGGGCCGGGAGAGTGACAGGGATGGAGACTGGGTACCTGTCATTGGATTTGGCTCTGCGGTCCTGGGGTACCAGGGGGTGCCGTGTCTTCCATCTCCCTGCAAACAACACAGAGTTCTCAGGCTTTCTACTCAAGAGGCTAATCTCATCACCTTGGTAAGAGGCATGCTCTAGGCTTGCCGGTCTCACCTGATTCCCCTGGGGGTCAGGTTCTGGAGTCTCAGTAAAGACCTGCCTAGGTGCTGTGCCTCTCGAGGGTATAGTCTGTGGAATCTGGGGGGTACCAGCCACCGTGTCAGAAGATGCCCTTGCTGATGGAGCATGCCCAGTTGGTGCTTCCTGTGTTCTCCTCTCAGAAAGGCTTTTGCATTTTTCAGGAGCTGGTCCGGAGGGCTCCTCCAAATGCAGTTGGTCCAGCACTTCAGAAACCGAGGCTTCGCTTGGGCAATCCATTTCTGCRTCTCTTTGGCTTGGCTCTCTGGCAGACAACTTTCTGTCGCTGCTTCTGTGCTGAGACAGATAATGCTTTACCTGTGCGGATTGAAGGACCTTGTCAGGAGCTGGGGTAGCCAGAGTAAGCCTCAGGGAATAGTTCCTTGGTCTCTGGAGACTAAGAAGTAGGTTTGGCTGAGTGGGAATGATGGTCGGGCAAGGATTAAATAATGGTGGCCAGTGCAGAGAGACTGGATGGTCAAGGGAGCACTTGTGCCACCCCCGAACAGTTCCTGGGTGGGAAGGCACTGTTAGACTCACCTCGGAGACAGCACCATCTACCTTGTTCTTTACCAGGATGTAAACTTCATTGGTCTCTGGTTCGCAGTCTGAAAGACAACAGCGAGCTGCATATGAGTCGGACTTCTTTCCTTGGAAAAGCTCCCCGCTGAAGTCCCCAGCCTGTCCTAGCTGCCAGGGACACGGCTAACTCACCCTGGAAGGATGGCCTGTCTTTGGGCTTGGAACTCCAGCAGCGCGTCATTAACTCCTTCAGTCTTTCCAAGCCAGGAGTCTCAGGGCTGTCTGCAGGCAGCTCTGTCAGCAGAGGACGAATCTGCCTGTCACACACCGCTCCACGGACGAGTGAAGTCTTGTCTACCACTGGAGTTGAGGATAACAAAAGGAATTCACGAAATGAGGAGACACCCCATTCTCTCACGGACGGGAGCAGGGAGAGTCATCCACGCAAGAGGTGAGGTGGGAAGAGGGCAGTCATAGAAGGTCGGCGTAAATGGGAGGGCTCGGGGGGGGGGGGGCTTAGGTGCTTTCGGGCACCTGAGCTAAGAGAATCCATTTGGAGTCTTACACTCGGCTTCTCTTCCAGCCAGCACTGCCCACATGAGGATCCCAAAGCTGCGCAGACAAAGTGGAGGCTTAGATGGCCTCTGGCGAGATTTCTTTCCCATATCATACCCTCTAGAAGGGCCCAAATAGGTCTAGAAGTTTCAATGTGTTTACCTGTAGATATCACTTGCTGCAGAAGCCTTCGTGTTGACATTGTCCAACAGCTCTGGGGCTAAGTAAGCCAGGGTACCCCCGGAGTCCCTGGACTCTCCTGATCCCGACCCTGACTGAGACCCTCCCTGAAACGTGGACAGGCCAAAATCTGCTAGCTGTAAAGGAAAGGGAAGGGAAGGTATGGGATGAAGTGGGCCAGAGATTTTCCCTCTCTTGCCCCCTTAGAAGATGCAGCCTCCGCGTTTTGGAAGGCGGTATGGAGGACCAAAGGAAATGTAGAGTCACTGAGACCTTCATGGGAGATCTGAGTTACGATGGGCAGGCCTGAGGTAAGTCAGCCTGGGCCCATGGGTGGGTGGATTGGGGACATTAGGCCTGTGGAACTGACCTTGGGCGGGGGGGGGGGGTAAGGAGGGTCACCTGATATGACTAGTTATAAAACTCCTCATGTGTAGTCTTGTATTCAGAGGAACAGGCGGAGGGTACTTAACATGGTCCCAAGTCTGCACTAGGTTGTAGACAGACTAACCTTGGCGTGGAGCTCTGGGTCCAGCAGAACATTAGAGGGCTTGAGGTCCCGGTGCAGGAGCAAAGGGTTCAAACTGTGTAGATAGCACATCCCCAGCACGACTTCCTGAAGCAGGCGACAGAGGAGAGGCCAGGGCCGAGGACATGTGGGCTGCAGCAGTCCTGAAAGGGAGCCATTCTCCATGTATCTTGTCACCAGAGCCTGTCCGCACACGTAGTCCCACTGGAGGTCCTCAGTGACCCCCAGCAGGAGCAGAATGTTCTCATTCCGAAGATTCACCATCGCCTTCACCTCCCTGGATATCTTCTTCCTACGCTTCGAAAGGGGGCCAACGTTGGATTGCGATTGCGATTGTTCTCTGGAAGATCCCAGCCTTGCCCCATTCAGGCTTCTTGACCACACTCCGCCTACAGCTGGGGTCACTCACGAGTTCACGATCTTGACTGCGACATCAAGGTTCCATGTTCTGTGGTGTGCCCGGAACACGACTCCGAACCCGCCTTTGCCCACAAACTCCGGGTTCTTCAGTTCTTCGCGGCTCACCAGAGAGATCGATGACGCACCGTTGGGCCTGAGAGAAGGTTCTCGTCCAGTAGGGGGCCCATCTCCAGGTCAGCGCATCCTCTGTCTTCCAAGCTCTGGGATTCCGTGACTGCTGTGTCTAGCCTCCCCGCTGCTGCCCGCCTCACCCCCAGCTTTGTTCCCTGCCTCAGCAAAGGCGTCCGTCCTTTGAGTGCGTCCCCGGGCAACTTGTGTGGGTGTGCCGGAGACACAGCTCACCCCCCACTCACCATAACTTGACAGAAGACATCGGGAGCGAGCGGCTTCCTGCAGTTAAGTGCGCACAGATGGAGCCGGAACCACGACGACGCTGAGAGTTTGGACTGAGAGGAAGGCAGGGTCTGCAAAGGGGAACAAGCAGTTGGTCAAGTCACAGGGGTTCAGGCCCCGAATTCCGCTTCCCAGGTCGCTCCCCCGGACTTTGAATGAGTGTCTGAACAACTTCCCTTTTAAAGCCGGAGGAGGGTGCGATCCCGCCCCCTGGGTGAGGCCAGCAAAACCCTGGGGCTATTTCCTGTGCACTTGCAGCGAAACCGCTTCCACCTGGGGAGTAACTGGGCACTGGGTGTGCCACAAAAGGAGTCCTCACCATCCAGGAACGATAGACTCTCCAGAGCAGCCAGTCTCTCTTGGACCCTTTAGCTCCACCCCTTGCCAACCACATTTTGATGAAGGGGGGATGGAGATCAGGAGGATTTTATGGTCTTAGGCTCAGCAATCCTGAGGTCACGGAGCAATGCTCCTAGTAAGGCTTGGCTTGGGCTAGGTACACATCCTGGCTTTTTAAATCTTAGCTCAACCGTATTTTCTTTTCTATAGGACCGAATTTTCTTTTCTATAGGAAACCCAAGTACTTACAGTTTAAATAGCTTGGCCAAGTAAGTATGGGAACAGTTTAGAACCAAGTTCTGTTCCACCAAGCTAGCCCATATTTTTAATTAATTAATTAATTATTTTTTTGGAGACAGAGTCTCTCTGTGTAGCCCTGATTGATCTGGAACTCGATTATACATACCAGATTGGCTCACACTCACAGAGAGCTGGCTGCCTCTGCCTCTGCCTCCTGACTAAGTGCTGGGATTAAAGGTGTACGCCACCATGCTTGGCTTATTTATTTATCTTTAAATTTACTTATGTGTGTGCACGTCCATGTATGTGGGGGAGGGGTGCATGTCACGGCGTGCACAGGTGTGTGTGTGTGTGTGCACGCGCGTGTGCATGTGTGTGTGTAGGTCAGAGAACAACCTCGAGTGCTGGACCTAACCTTCCTCCTCGTTTGAGATAGGTTCTCTGCTGTGTGCATAATGCTATCTAGCCCGTGAATGTCCCAGTATTCTCCTGTCTCTCTCTCATCTTACTGTGGAAACACTGGGATGGCAGACGTCGGCTACTGTCCCCAGTGTCACTTGAGTTGTGGGGATATGAGTTCAGGTCCTCATGCTTGCAGGACAAGAGCTTTGCCTACTCAGCTGCTCTCCCCCTTACCCCCTCCCCCCTCCAGCTCACATTAGCTTATTTGTGCAAATGCCTCTGGGCTATATAAGTCTACCAGTAGTGTAGGCGGCAGCATGAGACATGCAGCAGTGCATTAAAAGGCCTGTCTCTGAATTCCTGCCCAGCACGAGCAGCTGCTAAGTAGGGATTGTCTGATCTATGAACTACTCTGTGGAGCTGGAAGGCCCGGGATCGATCCCAGGGCGTTGCAATCAGGGTAGGCATGCCGGCCCTACGATAGAGCTCCTGCCTTTGTGATGTCCACCGCAGCAACTCCCACTTCCGGCTTCCGCCCTTTCCCTTGTGAGGCACCTTCGGCAAGTAAATAGTCTGAATCGTGCTTCGGGCAAGTGTAGCAGATGCTCTTGATAAAGGCTTTTCAAGATTCCGGAGAGTCAGGGTGTTGGCTAACAGGGCTGGTGGTGTACACCTTTAATCCCAGCCCTCGGGAAGCAGAGGCAAGCAGGCCTCTAGAACCAGCCTGGTCGACATAAGGAGTTCCAGTCCAGCTAAGGCTGCATAGCGAAACCTTGTCTCAAAATAAATAAGTAAGACGATCATAAAACGAATTAAGGTAGGGGCTGGAGAGAYGGCTCATCGGTGGAGAGCAGTGGTTGGCCTTCCAGAGGACCCAGGCTTGATTCCCGCTACACACATGGTGGCACACGATTGTATATAACCACAATTCCAGGGGATCTGCCATCTTCTTGTGTCCTCTGTGGGCACTAGGCACGCATGTGATCACAGACTACATGCAGATAAAACAAAAAATCAAATTAAATTTAAAAAGAATTTAAAGTAGACCACAGATCCCTATATTTTATCGCTCCGTGGCACTGTGGCTGGAGGCAGAAATAACTGGATTTGGCCCTAGYGTTCAGTCCTTAATAGGAAGATCCCGCCTCAAGCTCACACGCTGGAGCAATTTCACTGCACCCCATTCCTTCCTCCCAGGCCCAATAACCCCCCAGCTCCCCCACTCTTCACTGAAGAACACTTCAGATGCCTTATAAAGGAGACATGCCATTAATCCCAATACTCCAGAGGCAGAGTTAGGCCAGCCTGGTCTACAGCCAGGGCTACATAGAGAAACCCTGTCTCAAAACCAAAACCAAAACCAAAACCATATGCCATCCTCTGTGACTGGTTTACTTCATTCAGATTCAGACACAGAAAGGTTTTCTCCTTTCGAACGCTGTAGATGA
>BDUI01002905.1:43715-58599 GCA_002335545.1 Apodemus speciosus | reverse complement strand
TAATGGCTTCAGGTATCTGAGACTTGGTTCATTCTGATTAGGGTTATGTCAGCAGTGTAAACCAACAGGATCATGTCGAAGGAATTCCAGAAAAGTTGGGCTTTGTTAAGATTGCAGCATTAAAAATACATTCTCAAGAAATCTTCAATACAAATAAATTAAAACTTCTTAATCCAGTAAGAGATGGGGAAAATTCTAAAGAAATATTTCAGTAAACTGGATGAGTTAATGATTTAATTATGTTCTCTGTCTCTCTGTCTCTCTGTCTCTCTCTCTCATGCTCTCTCTGTGTGTACGTTCTAGCTGGTAATTGTACTTCTATATCTGAAGGGCTTGGCTGGGGGCCAGAAATATTAATATGGACATATTTTAGAGTTTCATTTTAATGAGTTGTTTGTAGAAAAATAAAAGTAGACTTATTTAGAAAAAATGCAGAGCTTTAACTTTCTATATCTGAAAAAGTAGGCGCATCGAGTACAGCCGAATGGGCCATCCTGACAGCATGGCTGGAGTCTGAGCAGGGGCCGTTGGTACTCAGAGGCTGTTGGGTAGCTACTTGCTCAGAGTGGAAACATTTCCTTTTAGAGGGAAGGGGGCTCAGAGAACGTACAGGACTCTTGAGACCTCCCCAGTGAGGTTATATGTGTAGTAAACAGTTGCAGGGAGAGAGGAGACTCTTTGGTAAGCTGCCTGCAAGTTAGCTTCTGCAATGCACTTGTTGGGAGCTGTCCTGCATGTTTGGGTGGGCTTCTAGAGGACAGAGCTGCTCCAGTGTCACCCTTGCTCCTGCTGGGTAATCCCAGCAAACTACCTAGAGCTGGGTGTACTGGTGTCCTTGGCCTTCTGTCAGTGTCTGAGTCAATGAATGCTCTATTGCTCTGAAGAGACACTGTGACCACGGAAAACATTTCATTGGGAGTGGCTTACCAATTCAGTGGTTCAGTCCATTATCATCACAGCAGGAAGCATGGTGGCACACAGGCACACGCGGTGCTGGGGAAAGAGCTTGGAAATTCTCCATCCGGATCCTCAGGCATCTGGGGGGACTGGGCTTGACCTGAACATCTGAAACCCCAAAGTCCACCCCCAGTGTTCTACTTTCTTTAATACAGCCACACCTCCAACAGTGCCACACCCTGTTAAGTAGTGCAGCTCCCTAATAACCAAGCATTCAGATCTATGGGCCTATAGGGACATTCTTATTCAACCCACCACAGCCAGTGACCCCTGGGATGAATAAGCTCTCGTTCACCTCTCGGCAGTATAGAGGTTCATCTCTGGACATACTGATCTCCTTCGTGGGCCTTGCCTACAAGCCGGGGCACTTTCCCTCAGGGTTCTTTACCCTTGTTACCCTGACAGACACTGGATTGCTCTTGATCAAAGGCGTGCATGCCCCTTACATGCTAAGATCTTGCATGGCTTTGATTTAGAGAGCCTTTCTCTGACCATTTTATTTAAGATGATAACATCTACCATTTTTCCTTCCTGATAGATTTTTCTACAGCCTTTTCTACTATAAGACACGTCTTTTTCTCATTTATTTGTTGAGTGCCATTTTCTCCAGCAGATTTTTTATTTATACAGGCTGGAGTTTTGTGTGTGTGTGTGTGTGTGTGTGTGTGTGTGTGTGTTTTCCCACGCCTTTTGTCTCTGTGCTCATGGCACACATTAGGAGCACAATAAAGATTTGTTCACTCCACTGAGTGGTAACTTTAATTATGCTTATTTTAATAGAACCCTGCAAATGAATCCAATTCACATTTGCATTTAGAGGGGATCAGCAGAAGCTAGGTGGTGGCAGAGGCAGAACTTTAATCAGACCCCTGGACTCACCCTGAGCTTGCCTGGTGGGATGTAGGGATGGCTTCTGTAGCACACAGCCATGGGATCCTTGAGAGATTCTTGGTTCTTGTCTCTGGTTCCTGCCATATAGCTCCTCAAACCCTTAGAATTTCTTGAGCAGCAATGGTTTTAGAACATCTTTGTTCTAGTTGGGTGACTGTTGGCAGGTGCATTTCAGGGTGGAGCTAGTCACCAGAAAGACCACACCTTGATTAGAAACTTAGAACATTTATCTGTGTTCCCAACTTGCAATGCACAAGGAGGAGCTAGAGACTGGTTAGTTATTTATGTATAATGCTCTTTTAAGATTTTCTGTTTGTTTTTATTTATTTATTTGGGGTGGGRGACACATCCATGGAAGCCAGAGAGAGCATCGGATACCAAGGCTGTAATGAGCCCCCTGACATGGCTGAATTCCCATGATTGCTGGGAACTGAACTCGGATTCTCTGGAAGAACAGCGAGTGCTTTTAACTTCTGAGCCAGCCCCAGTGGGCAGTGGTTTAGTCAGTTATGGCTACCTAATGAGCTGTCTGTGAAAGCTTTTGAATGACAGCCCAGAGAGCTTCTGAGTTTGCATGTGCCAGGAGCACAGGGGACAGAGCACTCTTTTTACCCTGTCCTGCATACCTCATTATCTGCTTGAACATTTGGATCCTTGATAATACATGGGAAATGTAAGGAAATGATGAGTAAATCGGGAAGACAGTGGTGGGGATCCCAGATTCCTAACCTGGTCATCATCCACACTGGAGACCTGACCATCACTGGTGATTGTCAGCGTAATGTTAATGTGCACTGCGTAAAGATTGTCCTCGTATTAGTCAAATGCTGGCATCTCCGCTCCCCTTATCTGGTTGCAATCTGGACATGACACTGGAATGCTTATTCTAGAAATCTCCTGTCTCGATGTTCTGTAAACATTGCTTCCCAGTTATCTCTGGTTTGTCAATAAAAGCTGGTCAGGTGAGGTGAGGACTTTGGCTGGCCCTTCTGCTTGTTAACCTTTTTAGTTCTGTGGATTGTATCCTGTGTATCCTAGACATTTTTGGCTAATATCCACTTATTAGTGCGTACATACCATGCATATCCTTCTGGGCCTGAGTTACCTTACTCAGGATGATGTTTTCTAGTTTCATCCATTTGCCTGCAAAAGTCATGATATCCTATTCCTTAATAGCTGAATAGTATTCCAATGTGTAAATAAACCACATTTTTGTATCCATTCTTCTGTTATGGGACATCTGGGTTGTTTCCAGCTTCTGGCTATCACAGATAAGGCCACTATGAACATAGAGGAGCATGTGCCCCTGTGGTATGGTGGGGCATCTTTTGGGAATATGGCCAAGAGTGGTATATCTGGGTCTTCAGGTAGTTCTGTTTCCAATTTTCGGAGGAACCTCCAGATTGATTTCCAGAGTGGTTGTAATAGCTTGCAATCCCACCAGCAATAGAGGAGTGTTCCTCTTTCTCCACATCCTTGCCAACATGTGCTGTCACCTGAGTTTTTTATTTTAACCATTCTGATTGGTATAATGTGGAATCTCAGGGTCATTTTGATTTGCATTTCCCTGATGATTAAGGACTTTGAACATTTCTAGGTGCTTCTTGGCCATTTGAGATTCCTCTGTTGTGAATTCTCTGTTTAGCTCTTTACCCCATTTTTGATTGGGTTGTTTGGTTTTTTGGAGATTAGCTTCTTGAGTTCTTTATATATTTTGGATATTAGTCCTCTGTCAGATGTGAGGTTAGTGAACATTTTCCCCATTTTTTTTTTGCCGATTTGTCCTATTGACTATGTCCTTTGCCTTATAGAAGATATTCAGTTTCATGAGGTCCCATTTATCAATTCTTGATCTAAGAGCCTGAGCCATTGGAGTTCTGTTTAGAAAAATTTCCCCCATGCCAATGAGTCTGAGGCTTTTTCCCATTTTCTTTTCTATTAGATTCAATGTAACCGCTTTTATGTGGTAGTCAAATCATCAGATTCTACTACAAAATCTTATACTTAACAAAACTGGAAAATCTGGATGAAATAGATGATTTTCTAGACAGATATCAGGTACCAAAATTTAATAAAGAGCAAGTAAACTAACTAAACAGCCCCATATCCCCTAAGGAAATAAAAATCATTACAACCCCCCCCCAACAAAAACAAAACAAAAAACAAAACAACAAAAAACAACAAAAAAACCAATCCAGGGCCAGATAGCTTTAATGATCTTTAAAGAAGAGGCAACACCAAAACTCCTCAAACTATTCCATAAAGTAGAAACAGAAGGAGCACACTGCAGTCGGTATATAGAAAAATGAAAACAGATCCATATTTGCCACCTTGCACAAAGCTCAAGTGAAAAAGAATCACTTTTAAAATTTCAGTAAGAGATGGTGTCCCTGGTGATGGTGTCTGAAGTGAGCGCAGCCTCCAGGAGCTGAGCTCTCAAATCTGGGGACTCTGTGAGCCTGGGTCACAGTGTCAGAGTGGAGCTCAGCGTAGGTCACTTAGCTGTATTGGATCCTTTGAGTCATGGCATCGGAAAAGATGCCACATCCTTGGCATCAGGATGGAAGGCCTCTCAGCACCAAGGCAGCACTTTGACTCGCCAGCCATGCTCCCCGTGCCCCACAACTATCCAAGCCGAAAAGCCTCCGAGCAGTTCTCAGCTCCTTCCTCGCAGTCACCTCCTGTCCCAGACCCATCATTAAATGTGCTCAGTTCTGCTTCCAGAAGCATCCCTGATCCAATTACACCTTCCCATTGCTGCTCTGGTGGAAGCTGCCATTTTCATCTATTGGCATTATTCAAATGGTTTCCTAATCTAATCCAACTGTTTCCCCAGTTTCCCTGTAATTCATTCTCCACATCACAGGATAAAATGACAAGAAGCTATATATTATCAGTCTGGGAGCAGGAATGAAGACCTGCCTTCCAGACGCTGCTCCTTGGATGCTCTTGGCAACAGCTTACCTAATGCTGCTTTCTGCATATTATTCCAGAATTTGCTTTTTGACAGCACTTAGCTCTTGCTTTCTAAGGAAAACCTCAGCATTTCTAGCCAAACTCTTCTTTTAGACTGATTCCTAGGTCCTGTCTGCCCAGAACACCCATTGCTCCTGCACTATTACAGATACAAAAGGAATTCATATAAAAGCACCATTCAGAAGCTAATTGCTTAATATGCTGTAAATTGTTTTTTTTTCCTCTATAGCTGTGGTTTCATTTTGTATGTGTGTCATAAACCCCTAAGGAAGAACAAGCTACAGCATTAGCTTGTAATTAATAGCATTAGCTCCTTGAACACGGGATTGGATAGAAGCCACTCTGGGTTGCTAGTGACTGTGGCTGGGCTGCACTCTCTGCTTTGGGTGGAGAAGGGTGGATAAAAACAACACAAGGAACAGCAGGGAGCTGCTGAGCTCCTCCTGAAGCCTTCTCTCCCCATGTAGTGCTGCAGGCAACCAACCCATGCCAAGGAGTGTCTGTCTGTCCCACCTGCCCCACGGKAAGCTCCTCCCACCCAGAGAGGTCCCCCACCTCAACAGAGTCCTATTGTTTTCAAAGGTTTCTACAGATTGTCACACTTGGGCCTTAGTACAACCCTGGCAGGCGGTTGGAGTAGTTATTCTTTCCAGTCAAAGTCTTGGAAAGTTGTGGCAAGAGTTGGGAATTTGTTAATGGCTTTGTGGCTGAAACCCAGGTCTACAGACCTGGGCATCCATTTGTTTTGCTGTTAAATCTTATTATAGGGTAGAAAAGATAGTTTTTCTCATGGGCCAACTTTGATTGACTGGCATTAGGGCTTGGAGTGGTATGCTGAGAAATGATTTGAGAACCTTATTGACTCCGTAAGAAATAATGTTGTGACTGATGATTCTGTCACCGACGCAAGAACAGGTGTGGTTGCACAGTGCTCTTCAGTCATATGCATCTACTTCCTCCAGATGGAACGTTCCCTCCTGGAGAGAAGACACTCGCAATCCACAGGAAACTAACAGCACATACAACGTACAGGAAACTCATGAAATTGAAAAGGCTCACAAGCTCCCACTCTGAAGTTGTAGAAGCAACGATTACAGGGGTGGGCAGGGAGGAGACTGGTGGAGCTGAGGGCCTCCTTGGATGCCACTTTCATGAGTTAACTCTGATGCTGGGTGAGCTTTTCAGCAATGCAGTTGTCTTTAAAGCACATGTACACCTTCCTGTAAAGCGACTTCAATAAACTTATGAGTTTACCAAGCTACATTTGGATGGAATTGCTTTTTCTGCCATTGCTGCCTTACCAGGGATGAGTAGACATTTGTTCTAAAAAGTCGCACGATAAGTCACTTCCCATGCCCTGAGAAACAGGCAATCTTCCCTGTATTGTGCTACAATCCCTTTCTTTGCAGTCTCTGCCCAGACCAGAGATTAAGCTCATAAGTAATACTATGAGGCTTATCCGAGGTTTCTTTTTCCTTTTTCCTGTCTTGATCTTGCTATAAATATCTCTTCTGCTGTGATTACAATAATATAGACAGCTATACACACATGCCCTTGCCATTTTTAATGGAGAAGTTTAATGTGTTTTTCCCATCTGAGAAACCAGTTACAGTTATTTATGTAAAGGTAATGCTGGTCTGTTACCTACTACACATGGATTCTTATGGCAAGTATGTATGTAAGTTTGCATACTGCCAAGCAGTTAAATTTGCTACAAGTGCAGTCTTTGCAGGCTTATCTTCAAATGCACTGTGAGAAACTATAGGACTATAGGAACCAGTTACAGAGATGCTATCAACATGGCTGTCTTAGTCAGTGTTCTAGTGATGTGAAGAGACACTATGACCATGGCAACTCTTATAAAGGAAAGCATTTAATTGTGGCTGGCTTACAGTTTCAGAGGGTTAGTCCATTATCATCATGGCAGCACAGACAGACATGGTGCTGGAGAGGTGGCTGAGAGTTCTACATCCAGATCAGTAGAAAAGAGAAAGAGAGTGAGACATGGCCTGGCTTAAGTGTCTGAAACCCCAAAGCCCACCTCTTGGGACATACTTCCTCCAAATGGACCACTCCTAATCCCTGTCTCGCAGTGCCACTCCCTAGTGACCAAGCATCCACTTCTATGAGCCTATGGAGACATTCCTATTCAAAGCACCACAGTAGCCCTTTCTCTATCCATTCCAAAGTCTCCATGGAGAGATGCAGACCTAAAAGTCTCCTAGTTCTAGGTAAGCCACTGGGTTGCCCATTGCTATGATGAAATGCTTTAGGGAAGCTAAATTTATAAAACAAAGTGCACTTATTTTAACTGCCACTTTTGTAGACACACTGACAAGAGGATACACTTGGTGGTAGCTGGTAGAGTCCTGAGTTGGTGCATGGCACTATCTGCCAGGAGCAAGGGAGTGTGTGTGTTTTCTGATTTCTGCCCTTCTTATAAGAGCTGTCAGCATTTAACCACAGGGCTTTAGCCTTGTGACTTTATTCACTCCTAACCATCTCTGTCTTTATCTCTGAACATTGTTGATAAGGCTTCTCCACTGTCTTGATATCTCAAAACGAAAGTTAACTTGAATACACAAAACCTTGGGAAGCACATTGTGTGCAAACTATCTCTAAACCATAGCACGCCATTAACAAAAGCAAATTGCAAGCAAAGCAAAGCTATGCAAGAAGACTCCTGTATTTGAAGCTGTTTCTTTCTCTCATTGAATTCATGTGAATTTCCACAAATCTTCCACCTAGTGCCTCCTCTCATTAGTCCCCAACTAATGCGATAGGATTCCTTTCTCCCTACATTGCCTGGCTTTCGTTTCCTTGCCTAGAATATCACCTCCTAGAAGCACTTGCTGCTTACTCAGGTGCTCTGTCTGTAGATGTCAGCACTGGCTCCCTAAGGAAGCTTTCCCCAACCATCTAACTGGATGAGGTTTCTCCTCCCTTTGAAGTTTACCCATCATTCTCTATGCCCCAGGATTTAGCTTATAGGGCTCTGCCTCTTGCTGCATATTATTGCCGTAGACTGCGTGAATACCTTCTAGGTTAGAAGGCTTTGATAAGGATTCTTTGATATTCTTCCCATACTTAGCTCATTGCCTAGGCCAGAGTAGAGACATATTCAGTCAAAGAAGTATTTGTTGAGTGAATGTACTCTTTCCAGTGGCAATCCAGGATTTCTTGCCTCTTTTCATGTTTGTTTGATCTGTCATGTACAACACATGTACGCAAGCTATTTGCATTGATTGATATGTCACCATTGGCCATTAACTAAGAGGTGAATTGAGGCATGGGAGTAGCTTGGACTAGGACTGGAGATATATGGGTTAACTTGACATGTAACCCATGGAAGAAAAATGAATACATAGATTGAAGCGAGGGAAGTATTGAGGATAGCTTAAAACTTCCTATTTCATTTAACTAGATTGTGACAGCCATTAAAATGGGGAGCAGAAAAGCCACCTTTATTGTGTCTATGTGTGCTGCTGGAGATTGAACCTTTAGCCACGAGTATGCTAGGCAAGTGTTCTACCACTGAGCTATATCCCAGAGGAAACTAAAATATAAGAAACTTGAAGGTGGATGATCAGAGGTTGATGTTTGCAGTAGAGCTTTGAGTGTTCGGGGCTGGAGGTCTGAATTAGAGTCATCAGTATGAAGGTAGATGAGGCCCAGAGTCAAGCATATGGACAAAAAATGGAGAGGAGAAAAGGAGATTGCTGAGATGAAGCTCTGAGGACATTTCATAGATAAAGACAAAAAGAGAAGGACGAGGAGCTACAGGAGCTACAGGAGCCAAGAAGGAGGATTAGTGTAGTAAACTGGAAATCTTGGGCAAGTCAATCAAATGAAAAGAGCGTTGGAGCAGATTTTGCTAGGAAGAAGTGATAAAGGACAGAGTGATGAAGAATTTTGGGGGGGTTTATGTGTATATGTGTGTCGTGTGTGTGTGTGTGTGTGTGTGTGTGTGTGTGTGTGTGCATGGATATGTGTATATGAATGTGTATGTGTACCTGCATGCATGTGCATGATGCATATGTGTATGTGTATTTGTGTATGTGTATATGCATATATATGTGTGTGTGCACATGCATGTGTGTGAAGGACAGAGTTAATGGCTAGCACATCCCTTGATTGCTCTCCACCTTATATTTTGAACCAGAGTTTCTCATTGATCTTGGAACTCATACATTCAGCTAGGCTGTCTAGTTAATGAGCTTTAGAGATCTGCCTGTGTCTGGATCTCTAGTGCTGGGGTTAAAGATGTGAGCCACTGTATATGCTTTTACTTAGTAGCTGGGGTTCTGAACTCAGGTCCTCAGCTTTGTATAGCAAACACTTTATTGACTGAACCATTTCCCTAGTTCCTTGTTCCTATTAAAATAATATTTATTTTTACCTTATGGCTATATGTGAATGCTTGCATGTGTGTTTACTATGTGCATGTCTGGTATCTGAGAAGGTTAGAAGAAAGTGATCTCTTGGGATTGGAATTACATGTGTTTGTGAGCTGCCATGAAGTACTTGGAAATAAACCCAGGTCTTCTGCAAGGGCAGCAAGTTCTCATAGCCATTGGCCCATCTCTTTTTCCCCCTTGCTTCTATGTTTAGGTAAGAAATTAAGAATGTTTGCTCACTCTTGAGAGGACATGGTAGATCTGAAGAAGTCAAAGATACCTATGTGCTGAGCATTGGACTTGGTATTCGATCCTCAAGGAGCAGGAGAGGATGGGCCCAGGGCCCTGTACAGATGTGCAGACAGTGTCCAAAGCTGTGGTGAGCATAAAGTCTTAGCAGTGTGAAGTTAAGAACATTCTTCCTGAAGACACCTGCTTCCTCAGTGAAAGTGGGATTGGCTTTTTACATACTGCAGGTCAGAGGTGGCAGGAGGGAGACTTTGAAGTGGAGTTGAGAAGTGGGAAGGAACTGTCTAGATAGCCTCTTGGTGGGGTTATGGACTTGCATTAGCTAATTGTTTCACTTTTGGGCCAAAATACTTGACAAGAAGCAGTTTAAGGAAGGAATGCTTTATCTCTTTGAAGGGATTCATTCCACCATGGCAGGGAAGGCCTGACAGTTTGTAATGGAAGGGCTGGCTGGTCACACTGTTTGCAGCATAGAGGCTGAAACTGATGAATGCTGCCATGAATAGAATCTCTGTTCTATTCAGGCGCAATGTCAGTCCACAAAAGTCCCAACCCATCTCTGGAGGAGTTTTCCTCACCTTAACCCAACTAGGTATTCCCTCACAGACAGGGCCAAAGGCCAATTTCTTCAGTGATTCTAGATATCTTAAGGTTGACAGAGCTGGAGCAGCGGATCTCTTCGAGCCTGGCTCTCACTGATTTTTAGCGGTACCGATTGGTCCATCTATGTCTGGGGTTGTCCATGAGTCAAGGTGAAGTCGAGCAGCAAGTGCTAATTAGGTTTATCTGGGCTGTGGATTTTGCCCAATAATTAGGATTTAAAGATGGAGGTGCAGGAGGCATTGGCCAGTTTCAAAAACTGTTTTTAAAGTAATGATAATGGGTTGGGGAGGTGGCTCGATGGGTCAAGGCACAGGTCCTGTGCAAGTGTAAGAACCTGAGTTTGATTGTTAGGATTCACTTCAAAAGCTGCTSGTGGTGAGTGTGTCTGTAACCCTGCTCTGCAGGGATGGGAGCAGAGACAGGCAGGTCCTAATGACTTGTTGACCAGGCAGTCTTGTTGAGCCTGGAAGCACCAGTTCCCAGTGAGAATCTGTTAGAGAAATGGGTGGGGATAGATTGAGGGAGACACCAGACATTGATCTCTGGCAAGAGTATCTGTACACACATACATGTAACCCACGGAGATAAAAAATTAGAGTTTGGTGGTATTAGCTCTGTGGTAATGTGTGTGTTTAGAATGTACAAAGGCCTGGGTTCCACCCTTTATAAGAAAAAAATCTTATAAAATAATTCTAATGGCTAGGAAGGAATGGAGGTGACAGAGGAAGATGAACACTGACCGCGGAGAAGGCAGAGGGCTAGATGGGAGCTATTCCAAGGGGTTCAGGGAATGGTACTGCGGTATTACTTAAACCAGCTGTGGAAAGAGATGATGCCTGAGGTGCTAGCTGTTTGAAATGTTGGCTTCATTGGCAACAGCCAGGCTGTGCGTAGAGCTCATGTTGTGAAAGAACGGCAAGAGTGACTTCAGAGAGAGTGGGGGAATAGAAGCCAAAGCCACCGTGCAGTCAGAAGTAAAACTCAGTGTGGTGGGGCACCTTGACAAGGTAATGGTGGGCTAACGCTTCTTATCTTGGTGAGTTATTTATCATTTTGGTGATGAGAAGATRGACAGAACGAAGCTTTAAATATAATTTGCCTAGGTGATTGTTCGGTACTTAGGTTGATTCTGTAATTCCTCCATCGTTCTTTGTCTATTTGGGGACCCCTTCTTCTTTCATTGTCTTTGGAGGTCCTGAGGAAAGTGCCACTGGCAGGCGCTCCTGACAGCCTCCTAAGCCACGAGCTGCTGCGGGCACTCAGGAGTGCTCCGCAGGCCCTTGTGGAAGAGAATGACCTGAGGATCCGATGTCTTCCCAGTCAGTGTCCAGGGAGAAGAGTTCATCTTCCCTAACACATCCTGCACTCGAGCCCAGCTTTGTGGGCATGGAGCAATTTATTGGCTTAGGGGTGAACTGCATCCCTGAGAGAGAAAGGGGCCAGGAGAAGACAGGCGTCAGGACCTGGGAAACTTCGGGAGACTCTCTGTCCTGACCTGCACACCTGGGTGTTGGAGGGATTTAATCAGTCACCATGGGCCTTGCCTTTTTTGGTGCTGAAAGGTAATTTCCAAGGTTGTATAAAGTTGTGACATTTCATAGCACTGTAGGAGTGAGCATATTTTTCATGTTTTATTATGATATTATGACTGGTTTAGAAGAAAAATTAAAAAGCACACATTTATATAAAATTGATAACAGTATGCAAATGAAGGCAAATGTCAGTTTCTGCTAAGTGGGAAGGAAAGTCTTTAATGGACAGGAGAGAATTTGTCCATAGACACGGTTATTTTGCGTTGTATTTATTGTATCGCACAGCTATCCATTGGCTATGATTTGCAGAGCCAAAAAACAGCTTGCATGGTTTCAGAATCTGATAGTGCACAAGGTGAGTTGTAGAGAGTGTCATTTCCATGGAGTAAGACCTTCCCACAGTGAGAAAGAGCCCCGCCCCCTCTGGGCCCCACCCTTCCTTCTGCCACTCTCTTACAGAGCCCCTTCCCCCTTGGCCCCGCCCTTCTGCCACTCTCCTACAGAGCCCCTCCCCCTGGGCCCCGCCCTCCCTTCTGCCACTCTCCTACAGAGCCCCTCCCCCCTGGGCCCCGCCCTTCCTTCTGCCACTCTCCTACAGAGCCTTGACTTGTCTCTACCTCACCTTTAGGCTTCTGAGCTAAAATGTAATCACTGTGGGAAAGGGCCGCGGAGAGAAAGGCCCAAACCTTTCAATGTTTAAAGCCAGGGACATAGAGAGTATTTCAATTTATTAAATACATTAGATGACTTTTCCCCTTCCACTTTATTACTTTGGAATTACAGGTCTTGAAGGAAACGTGTGGCGGGTTCTAACTGAGCTGAAGGTAGAGAAGGCTGAAGTAAGGGGCCCCTCAGGAGGCGGGGTGTGATCTGTGGTGGGTGACGTGATAGCTGGAGCACAGCGTTGTTCCCTGTGGTAGATGCTCATGGGTGAGAGACCGAGATTGGTGCATGGGAGCAACGCCACAGGGTTGTAGAGCAGGCATCCTTCATATTAGACATTTACACTATGGTTTATACCAGCAGCAAAATTACAATTATAAAATAGCAGTGAAATAATTTTGGTGGGGGGTGGTCAGCACAGCATGAGGAGCTATATTAAAGGGTCGAAGTATTAGGAAGGCTGACAGCCACTGTCCTAATGCCTGAAACCTGAAATATTGCTGTCTAAAGGGTCTTGGCTGGACATGCTTTAAATGAAAAACTTCTTGAGGAAATTATTTTGGATTAAGTGTATGTGTGTGAATGCAGTCACTAAAGGGTTTATGAGGGAGGGATGAGGGGAGGGCAGGGAGAGGGGGAGAAGATGGAGAGCCATCAGGTTAGAGAGAATGTGCCACATGGCTGAGTGCGGAATTTTGCCAGAGCGACGAAGCTCCGGCAGCCCTGGAAGAGACGAGAGTCGCCTTCTCCCTTTGAGCCAGAGCCAAGTGCATAGCGCAGCCAATATGTTGATGTTTGGCTCAGGGAGACAAATTTTGGACATCCAAGATGTCTACCAAGTTTGTGGGAACCTGATACGACTGTCTCAGGAGACACATGCCTACATCCCCAGGCTGACTGCGACTGAGATGCTCGCTGAGTAGGTCTGGGCTTTGTCTCAGATGTCGTGACAGCTTCCTGAGTGACACTGTCCTGTGGGTCTGAAGACAACTTCGAAGGGCAAACATTAGTGTCAAACATGGAGACAGCACAGAGTGCTTACYGAAGACAGAATCAATTTCACAAAAAATTTGGGAGCTTATTTCTGTCACGTCCGACCCTCCAATCGCATCGTCTCTCCCTGGACAAAGGGAAGATTAGAATTCAGGCAGCTGCCTAGATAACCGAGATAAAAAATTAATTAGATGATGTCCTCATTTCCCCGTGGCCGCTGAGACTTGCCTAAAGATGGTGTGGGACTATTTCAAAGCCACAAAGGGACAATTGCTTCAGCAGACGAGTCTGTAACGGGTCGTCATTGTTGAGAGTCATGGGGAAAGCCTGTTGCCAGTGAGTGTGGGTGGAGGGGGTCCATTTCAAAAGCCATGAGATCTGAGAACTGAAGAGAACCTCCCCCGGGATCCATTCCAATGCTAAGTTCCAAGCCTATCAGGGGTCCAAGACTGACTTAGAGATGATTTTGAACTTAACCTTGGCCTTGTGGTGATGCTTGATTTGATGTCTTCTTCTGGAGGCATTGATGGTGGTACAGAACACAAAAGGACTTTATTTAACATGCAGCCTCCTTTGGGAATAGACATGGCACAAACGAGGAGAGCGAATGGTGACTTCGGGACACTACCGAAACCCTGTCCCACATCCCTTTGAGAGTTGGCCCTAGTCTTTGGGGTGTCCCTGTTTCTAGGATTTGGTTTCTCTTCTTTATCATTCTGTTCCATAAAGCCCCAGGAGTGCTGGCAGGCATTTTATGGTTTTTAGTGATAAGACATAACATAGTGTCAGCCTTTTCATTATTCAAGGGGACACTCAGAGACATTAGGTAGAGTAACACCAAGATGCTGCCCTCACCTGTCTGATTCTAGAATGTTTCCACTGTCATGAGCAGACACCATATTGTTAAACACTACATCTGCACTCCCCCCTCCCTGCAGGCTCCACCTCTGCCCCTGCGTTTGCCTGTCCTAGCTCRCAGGGCTGCGTGGAAACACTCCATCTTCCTCTCACACCATCACACATCTTCCAAGTCTAACTTGATTCACTTAGCGCAATGTTCTCAAGCTCCAAGTAGATGCAGGAAGCACATGTCCTTTTGTGCTTGRTCRCCCTGCCGTGTATAAACACCACCACATTCAGCCATTGTATTYGGGTTGCTCCCACCTTTTGTCTATTTCGAGTAAGTGTCCTATGTCTTAAATTATGATTGACATTTGGTAAAAGTAATGTTTGAGAATCACGTGCCTTTTCTTCAAAGGCCATGGAAGATAGACTCACAAAGACCGGCTTGAGGATCATCACAGGATGCATGGCACATGCCATTTTTATTTTGAACTTTACGTGAAGAAGTTATAATGGATGGTTTTGGGCAGCATCAGGAACAGAGAGCAAATGCTTGGGGAAGGAGAAGGGTGAAGGATATTAGGTAAAATGGCCCTTCGCAGCCTTGGGTCTATTCCCAAGGCCCACACTAGTCCTCCTGCAAGTCTTCTTTCTTTTTTTTTCTTTTTTAAAGATTTATGTATTATCATATGCAAGTACATTGTAGCTGTCTTCAGACACACCAGCAGAGGGTGTCAGATCTCATTATGGATGGTTGTGAGCCACCATGTGGTTGCTGGG